>JZKD02S0552892.1:133414-146607 GCA_000966675.3 Picea glauca
ATAACCAGTATCTACCACATCCCAGACATCTGCACCTAAATCCATTATGTAGGTTCTCATTCTAACTTTCCAGAAGGCAAAGTTTGTTCCATTGAACAGAGGGGCCTTGTTGGTTTAATTTCCTTCATGGCTTGACATGTTTAATCTCTACGATCTACCCTTAAATAAAAGGGACCGGCTCTCATACCAATTGTTGGACAACTGAGAGGGCGGTGAATCAGTTGTTACCATGCTTAAACAATTATGGTTATTTTAAATTCTTTGTAGAGACACTGAATGATGATCACAATAATGCAGGGAAATAAACAATGGCACTTTCAGCATCATTCACATATATGAGAAACACAGAGATAGATATTTCCTGAGGAAACCCATGCAAGGTAAAAACCTCTTTTTATTTATATGATAAGTAATAGTTACATTCTTTACAGTATCATACATATGATAACCAACTCATAATGAGGCTACAACCTCATTTTTGCAAGCTGCAACTTGCTGAGAGCACCAAATCTCTATTTTCTCTAGCACCCACTAGAAGGAAGCACCAACTCCCTAGTATTTCTAGCACCAACTAGAAGGAAGCACCAACTCCCTGGTTTCTCTAGCACCAACTAGAAGGAAGCACCAACTCCCTGTGTTCAAGCACCCACTTGAAACTTTGAGGACACCAGTCCTCCCTAGCTCCTCCCAACCACCCTGAAATATAAATCTTTGCTACTGAAACTTATTACAGTGATATGATTTTCAACAATGGCTTACCAGACTCATCACTATTCTGCTACATTTTGTTGCTCTGTCTGCCTCATTGCCTTTCTGCACACATCACTTGCGTTGTCTGTTCTTTCTCCTTTTATGCTCTATGTGCCATGTCCATTTACTGCATAGTTCCTCTTCTGTGCTATTTAGCTACTACACTCTCCTCCTTCTTCACACATGAATCACCTTCACCAACAATAACCACTACAAACTCCAATAGCAACAACAACGCCATCTCTTCTCTGTACCATGTATTTATAGCTTATGTGCACCTTCTGCATGCAATGTTCGCAATGCCTCTGCATGCTAACTCCGCGCCGTTATCCTCCACCTCTCGAGTGCTCTTTCTGATCATCATCATGACTCTTTAGCTTCTCTTGTGGTTCGCCCCGCGTGTCCAACATCACTGTATGTTATACTGAGATTCCTCAGCCTCTCTGGCAATTTGAGACTCTTCGTCTTCTCTGTGACAGTCAAACTCACCTTCTCTGTTTCAGTTATAGGCCTCAATGCTCATCAGCTATCAATCGCCTGCACAAAGATCTTCATCCCTCTCAGAGACTCTTCACCTCCTCTGTCAGTCATCCCAAAGTGTCTTCGAGTCCTCTGGCAGAACCCATCAGTGGTTTCTGGCAGTTACACTGTATCATGCTACAGTTGCCCTTCGATCTTGTTCAAATTCATCTGCACTGTTGGATATGCAGTGAGCAAATCTAGACGGCCCAAATTTGTGCTCCTAGATCTACGGTCGAGATTGGATTCTAGAGCCCCCTTGCCATTCTACCTTTAAGCAGAGGAGGGGGTCCGAAATTGGGCATGCATCTCTCGAGCGGCTAGGATTAGAGTGCCTAGATCAATGACGCTCAAGTGATTCTGGATCCTCCTTTCTTTTCTTCCTTTAATACTGGGGGGGGGGTCCGAAATGGTGGGGTATTGATGAAGAACCCCACTCCTAACGTGTCACTTTTTGTATCATTCTCCACTTGACCATGCAACAAGGCTCGTTCCCTTTATACCCTCTTCATCCTCCGACATTTTTCCATCTCCTTATTGGTGTAAATATGTTGACATCACCCGTGGATTGACACATGTTGAATACTACCATGTGTCACTCTGATTCGTGACTTACATGTGCCTAAAATGTTGAAATAGTATGACACTTGTCATTACCTGGTTGTGCCACGTGTTCCTAGCCGACATAAGTCGGGTTGATGGTCTAGATCACATCTTGATATGACGGTTCAGATTCAGTCGAGATTTCACACATCGCAATTTTGGGATTCTTGATGTCAATATTCTTTGATTTCTCCAACACTTGATCCTCAAAACTCCGACAAGGACTGGAATCAATGGTCCAGATTCAACCTTAATCTGAAGACTCAGATTACATCGCAATTTCACATATCTCAAAATTGGGATTCCTGTGGTGAATTCTCTTTGACAACTTCAACACTTGATCCTCGAAACTCGGATAGGGAATCGAATCAACGGTCCACATAACCCCCTGAGATGGACGGTCCTCCTGCTTTGCAGATTTGTGAGCCCTCTACTCCTTGGACTTCTTAAAGATCGTGTAGGTTTCCCTCGATCCAATAGTGGTCAGACCCTGCGCTCAGATCTGACGCCTCAGATCTATCCTCCTCTTCAGCATGCTCTTCTTGTCTTTATTCAGATCTAACGACCCTCATGTTGTCGAGAATTTTGGATGGGATTCAATGATAAAAAATGCTTCTCGGGCCTTCAATCATTTTGTCAATGTTGCGTTGCCTTCGATCATTTGATCTTCCTGGACTTATCTTCTCTTTGCCTATTTATCATCGCTGTTGTGATCAAGCCATCATCACTTTTGTACTTGCCAGTGTTGCCTTCGATCATTCGATCTTCCTGGACTTATGCCATCTTCATTGTTGTACTTGCCATCAATGAAAAGCATGAGCTACCTGTTAAACATTTTCCAATAGGTCCATGTCAACACATGATCTTTCCCTTTCCACTACCCCAAAGAGCTTGAGAATGGCTCTTCTATTTCTCTTTCGGGAAATCTGCACCCACAGTCAATTTCAAGAATTCCCCTCTTTGCTTCAAGAAATCAGATTTCACACTTTCGCGATTTCGTTGGTCATGCGCTTGTCTTTCAAATCTATGAAGCTCGAAAACTGTCAACGCTGACCCATCCTCTTCCCTTTCGACTTTTCCTTATCACGATTTTGGCAGTCATGGTATCCAACAACTTGTTCTCGTGATTCCCGAAACCCAATGTTCTGAAATTCTGACACACTCACAAGGTTGACCTTTCAACGCCCCTTCACTCCATCGGGACTTCGAAATTCACAATATCATGAATCCTAATGCAATGAGTTCAGAACTTCACTCCTCGAAACTCTAAAATGGTCAACAGAGTTTGACTCCATGTCAATAGTGTGCCACCTATCCACTCGCTGACTCTTGTGGTCCCACACAAATCCTTTAGCTTTTCGGGACTTCGCATTTCATGATTTCGTGATTCCCGTTGCAAATTTTTCGGGATTTCAATCCATGAAAACCCGATATAGAAACCCACGTGTAAATCCAACGACCTTGATGGCTTCAATCTATGGCCCTACTCATCCTGATTTTGGAACCTTTAGGAATAATTGTGGTAACTCCCTTACCCTCCATGAGATCTGATGGTTCACGGTATTTTCGAGAATTCTCTTCAGAGAATTCAGACCGTCCATTCTCTTTCCTTGAGAACTCGTCGTCCTGTGGTCTGACGTCGCTATGCCTTCCTTCGACTCCTTCAAAGGTTCAAATCCTTCTGAAATTTCCCAACTCCGAGTCTTTCAGAAAACCCCTTTGCACACACTCCTTGCGGCAGACCTTTGAACACTTCCAAGTGTTGGAATCCTTCGACTCTGTGCATGCCTACAACAACAGTCTCTCAATGCTTCACTTAGGTTCACAACCCTGAGGCTTCTCTCATCATGCGCACTCCTTGCACGGCTCCTGTGCCCAACTGCACTATGTGGAAATGAGAACAAAAGATTTCTCTCCTGAGATTTCAGAGACAAACCTCTGAACACCCTATCGACGCACTCCTTGCGGACAATTCAACTGCACTCTTTACAGAAACTCTTGCTCATATAGAGAAACAATTGAAACTCATTCCTCTCCTCTTTCCTCTCAGATTTCAAACATTCAACAAGAAATCATCCATACATAGCATAAAAGAAATTGCATGACAGAAAGAGTAAAAACATTCATGAGCATAACATTCAAATATGCATACACAGAGAATATATGAACACCATGAGTCTAAATCACAGCTTTCTTGTATTAATCCAGAACTTCTATACGTGGAGTCTGCTACACAACTCTCTGCTTCTCTTTTATGCTCATCATCATGCTCCTTATGTTACAATACACAATGAGGGTGTCTATATCTCGTTTCCCTCTTGCGCTCTAAAACTGTCTAATCTACACATTCAATTCTACCTACTTCCATTAACTACTATAAATGCCTTCTACCTACTAAGGATGAGAGCAAATCACTCAAGGTCTGGTTACATTATACAAGTGCACTTCCACTTGATGGCTTCATTTAAGATCGCGCAATAACTTCAAGGTGATTTCAAAATTTGTGCTGGGAGTTTTTCCAGCTGTCCGTTGTCTCTGCGTTGGCTCGCTTGAGTTGCTCCTGCATCACATATTAAATAAACATTGTCGATAAATCAAGGGGAACTTTGCTGCCATTAAAATTCCACGATTTACACAGTAAAAACACTACCCTTTACACAGTAATTACGCCACCATTACATAGTATAAACACCACCCTTTACATAGTAATTACACCACCATTTACACAATAGAAATACCACCATTTGCATAGTAGAAATGATACCCTTAACACAATAAACACGCCACTATTTACATAGTAGAAACACCATCATTTTCATAGTAAAAACGCTACCATTTACACAATAGAAACACCACCATTTGCACAGTAAAAACACTACCCTTTAGACAGTAAACACACCACCATTTACACAGTAGAAACACCACCATTTGCATAGTAAAAACACTAGCATTTACACAATAGAAACACCACCATTTTCATAGTAAAATTGATACCCTTTACACAGTAAACATGCCACCATTTTCACAGCAGAAAAACCACCATTTGGACAGTAAAAATGATACCATTTACATAGAAAAAATGCAACCATTTACACAGCAGAAACACCACCATTTGCACAGTAAAAATGCTACGATTTACATAATAGAAACACCACCATTTGCACAGTAAAAACGATACCATTTACACACTAAACATGCCACCATTTACATAGTAAATGAAACTACAAAATCGTTGTCATTCAATTAAGTTCACTTCCTATGAATAATGAGACTGTATCTAATTGAAATTTTTTGACAAGCCATCCAAGTGTCAGAGTAGATAAATATGTAAATCGGTTAACCTATGTAAAATGCAGAGTAATAAAGGAAATAAAAGACAGTCAATATGTGGTAAAAAACACAGAGTAATATGATATTTGTATAACTGTATGATTCAATGAGTATCTAGGTAAAACACAGAGAAAATAAAGTTAATAAAACACAGTCCAAATGTGGTCAATAAAACACAGACAATCACTATGTAGTTATCTTTAAAAGGGGATTTTAAAAATCAACCCAATATATCTTTGACAGGCCCAACCGTTAACAAGATTCGTTGTAAGGAAATGGGAGTGAAAATGTATCTGTTGGGAAAGATAAAAAAATGCTAGGAATTATCATAAAAATGTTGGGAAATGTGTAAAAACACAGACACATCAAAACACAAACATTGACCCCTTCCAAAATGCAGGATATCATCCTTTAAGGAAATGCATAAGGTTTACCTTCAACACTGAGATTTTACCCAAAAGAAAACATAGAGTTTATCCTTCAAGGACATGCAGAGGTAATCAATCAATAAATGTAGGGATAATATTTCAAGGTAATGCAAGGGTTTTCAGAGTTTAAGAAATCAAAATG
Organism: Picea glauca; assembly: GCA_000966675.3. NCBI lineage: Eukaryota > Viridiplantae > Streptophyta > Pinopsida > Pinales > Pinaceae > Picea > Picea glauca. The sequence goes on from JZKD02S0552892.1 coordinate 139,187, forward strand.
CATAGGTACTCATTCGTAAGAATGAAAAAAAACTAATCATTTGGCCATGAATCAATTAAACAGATATATAAGTAAGTCTTAGACAGTTGGGCAAAAATTATCCCTCGCTCATCATCCATGCACAAAAAAGCAAGGCATTAGAATCTATAGGTAGTTAAAGACCGAAGCGACGACTATCGATTCAGATCCTAACCGATTTCTTAGGCACATACTGATGACCTAGGAATAAGGTATGGAATATAAAGCACAATATCTTCATAATAATCAATAAAACCCACAAAGATAGGTCATTGAAATCAAAATTTGGGTTCGCCAAAGCAAATCCATTTAGACAACAACAAGAAAGGGGATTACAATATTGTAGGAAAGAAAATGCAAGACAACGCATGGAAATGGAATCTTCAATCAAGCACAGAGAAATAACTTGCGTAAATTTAACTTCATTGCAAGTAACAACTTAAACATACATAACTTAGCCAAACATGAATGCTCTGTAGTATTTGTCCCGCGCACACTCCATCCAGCCTTTGTTTGTTGATCGATGTGACCTCATCGGTACCTCCCAACCAATGCTAGTGGTACTCTTCTTCCCCCTGAGCCTCCCAAGCCACAAAGGGGCCACACACACTATACCAGAGAACAAATAGCATCCATCTCGCCTCGCAAGGTTGAGCTACCACTTATTACCTGAGCTGGGTAACCCAACTCCCACAAGATAAGTTCATTCAAGAAAAAAATTCGACAGTGTAACATTATGCATAAAGATGAGATCTATAATCCTCCTCCTCCATCCTTTTTATAGAATTTTTAAAGTAATTAGTTTCCTAAATTCCCATTAAAATCATTTTTCAGTTAATTAAATTCGAAAATCCTCCCCCGTACACATGTCACCCATCCCGTAGTTGCACCAAAAAATTAATTTTATTAAATGATTAATTATTCCCATTTCCCTCACCCACCTAAAAGAATTCCTAAAAGTTCTCCTAGGTGTCCAAAAATCCCTTACACTTCTTAAATGACTTACGCCTTTACTAAATTCCTAGTTGAGTTCATAATTATAAAGTTCTAAAAGAAAGATTCCTTACTAAGTTAGACATTCATCTTTTTACTTACGTTTCCCTTTTTCTTTAGGTTTCCCCTTTTTCTTTAAGTTTGTTATTTCTTTTAAGTTTCCCTCTTTTCCATTTTAACTAAAAATCAATTTAGCAAGTGTAGATGAAACAACCATTTACCCTCTTTTATTTTTAATTAAAATTAATTTAGCAAAAATAGATAAAAACCACCATTTCCCTTTTTAAATTGCAATCCTCCATTATAATTTTGACTTTAATAAATGAATTAATTTGAATTTATTACCCCCCTTATTGTTTAATTATTATTATTATTTACCACATGTGCTACTTAGACCTAGGCTTTAATTTCTCTTGGTTGGGTGACATTTTTCTTAGGGAAAAATTATTTTTAAATATTACTTATCACATCATTAGTTTTAAGGACGACTAGGTTTATTCACTTACCTGTTAAAATCACGACGTGTCGTTCAGTATGCACTACATGCTCCAAGGGTGCCACTTTCCTCTTTCTATTTTTCTTGCGCGACGTGCCCTTCAGGACGCACTACATGCTCCAAGAGTGCCACTCGCCTCTTTCTTTTTTCCTTGCACGGCATTCCCTTTAGGATGCACTACATGCTCCAAGGGTGCCACTCTCCTCTTGACTGACTTAGTAGACATAAAAAACCCTTGGAGTCAATACTCCTCCAGGTGATATTGTGGGATACTAACGGCCTCTAAGTAATAATACCCCTACCTTATTTCACGCCCCTTAGAATCATCGTGAGCGACTTTCACAGTCTTCCCTCACAACATCATGGGTCTTCTCGAACTAGATAATTGTTAACCTATACATCGATCCATGAAGGTAGTGCTAGTAGGTTGTGGCAAGGATTATTTCCATGCCTCTCAGTCAAGTCTCTAGTTGTCCTACATGATCCCTCTAATCCACATGTGAGTTTGGTCGGCAAGCTATAGTCATCCTGCATCCATCAACGAATCATGTCAACAACAATAATCAATCATCATAAATCATATTTACATCTATCACATCATTAGCATTCGAACCCAATAGTCCACTCCTTGACTCGATCCAGGGTCCAATAGGTTTCATCGATGCCTTAGCATCCTCAATGTCCAAAGTTCTACACACTCAGGAGAACCCAATCAATAGCACTTGTCTATGAATACAACAAATTAACATATAATCAATCGATAATGTCTCATAATCACATTAAAATAACCAATAATATAATAATCTAGATCACTTGCAAGCAAGTGTCCTCAAAGAATAAGTTCTATCAGTGCACACAAGAGCATGATGTTACATACACCCCCTCTTGTTTTAAACTTCATGCTGAAGTTTCAAAGTATATAAGTGTCAAAATAAAGTGTATCTCAATATCATAAGTCTATCCATAAAAAAAAAGGAAATTGTTGGCGCATATCATATGTGTCCTCCGAGGTCGCCGAGTGTGGACTATATTTGTCCCACTAGACCTTGACCTGATATATTGTTCAACACCATAACTTTTGAATGCGATGGTCTAGGATGCAGATTGTCTCAACCATGAGAACACTCTCATCCAATACCTTCAATGTAATCATGTCAAAACATGTTTAGGATCACTAACATAATGTCTCAAACAAGGAAGTGAAAGACATCATGCATATGGCTCAAGGATCAGGCAAGGCTAGTCAATAGGCCATGACCTTCTCTTTTCCACAATATCGTAGGATCCCATGAACCTAGGAGAGATTTTAGCACCCTTTCCAAACTTGATCGAAATCTTATGCAGTTTCACCCAAAAGAATACTCGATCGCCAACTTCGTAACTACAATCAACATGGTGCGCATTGACATAACTCTTCTGTAGATCTTGCGCTTCTTTGATCATTTGTCTTATTGTTTTCATTTGATATTCCATTTCTTGGATCACTTCTGGTCCCACCAGGACCCTATCATCAAGTTGATCCCAACTCAATGGTGTCCAACATGGTCTCCTGTAAAGAAACCTGAAAAGCGCCATCATAATGATGCTTTTATAACTGTTGTTATATGTGAATTATACTAGTGGCAAGAATTCTTCCCAATGCTTTGGTTGGTCCATCACGTACATGTGCAACATGTCCTCCAAGATTCGGTTTGTTCTTTCTCCTGCTCGTCTGTCTCCGAGTGATATGCAATACTAAAGTTAATTTGGGCTCCCAATGCCTCTTGGAAACTAGTCCAAAATCATCCAGTAACCACCGATCCTCGATAAGATATAATCCTCCTAGGAATGCCATGTAGTCTCACAATCTCACTGATGAAAACTATAGCTATGTCAGGTGCCTGATACATTGTATGTACAGGAATAAAATGAGCACTCTTTTTCAGAGTGTCGACTACCACAAAAATCGAGTCGTGTCTCCTTGTCGTCAGTGGCAATCCAATAATGAAATCCATTGAAATGACCTCCCATTTTGATTCTGGAATAGTGTGTGGCTATAGTAATCCTGCTGGATGTCTATATTCATCCTTCACCTACTGACATTCTAGACATCTTTCCACGTAGTTGACTATGTTTGCCTTAATTCCTTTCCAGAAGAATAAGGGTTTAAGGTCTTCCCTCATCTTTGTGACTCCAAGATGATCCATGTATATTTCTTGGTGAGACTCATTTAGGATAAAGCTCCTCAACTCGTCGTTGGGCGGTATGTAAATTTGAATTTTAAATCTCAATAATCCATTGTTGTCCAATGTAAATAATTTAAACATTCGTACCACCATTGTGTTTTGTATGATAAAATCCTTGAACTCTTCGTACCAATCATTGTCGCATTGTAAAGTTAGAATATTTTCACATAGATTCATCTAAAGTGGCATCACCAAAAATATGCGCGGTCTTCGAAAAAACTCGTCAGCCACTTTGTTCATTGTTGCCTTTTATGCAAGTAATCTCGAAATTGTACTCGCTAAGCAATTTCGAACAACATTGTTGTTGTGCGTTCATGTTGCTTTATGTAAGTATGTGTTGTAGTCCACATTGGTCCATTTTTAATTGGATTTTTTGTCCAATAAGGTAGTGTCTCCAAACTCTCAAGGCATAAACAATGTCTAACAACTCCAAATAGTGCGTCGCATAGTTCTCCTCATGCCTCTTCAAATTTCTCAAGTTGTAAGCGATCACTTGACCGTCTCACATCAAGACTTCGCTTAAGCATTCCTTGGATGCATCAATGCATACCAAGAATTCTGCATCCATGTAAGGGACCTTCAGTATCAGTGTTGTTTTCAACAAATCCTTGAGCCTCTGAAATGCTTCCGCGCATTTCTCAGTCCAAACAAACTTCTTGTTCTTCCTCTGCAATTACGTAATTAGATTCGCTATCTTCGAAAAACCCTTGATGAACCATCGATAATATCCCACTAAACCCATGAAGCTATGCACTTTGGGGACATTCTTCAGCATAGGCCATTCCATAATATCCTCGACCCTTGCTAGATCCATGACAATACCTTCACCGAAGATGACATTCCCTAAGTATTGAATCTTTGATTGGTAACACGAACATTTAGACAATTTTCCATATAATTTGTTCTCTCACAGACACTTTAGTACCAAGCACAACTTCTCATCATGCTCCTCCCTCATCTAATATTAAATCAAAATATCTCTATGAATACTTGGATGAACTTGTCCAAGTAGTCATGGAACACCCTGTTCATCAACTCATAATTACCCTTGGGGCATTCGTCAGTCCAAACGGAAAAACAATAAACTCATAATTTCCAAACCTCATCTTAAAAGAAGTATTAGGGATGTTATCCTACTTGATCCACAAATGGTGATACCCTGATCTCAAGTCAATCCTTGAAAACATCGCGCACCCTTCATTTGATCACAAAGATTATCAATCCTTGGAAACAAATACTGATTCTTGATCATTTCTTTGTTCCATTGACGATAGTAAATGCAGAGTCTCCACGACCCATCCTTCTTCCATATGAAGACAATTGGTGCACCCCATGGTGACACACGTGGACATATAAGTCCCTAGTCCATCAACTCCTTCAGTTTCATTCTCAACTCCTATAACTCCATGGTTGACATCCGATAAGGCATTCTTGCTATCAATTCAGTCCCTGGTTTTAGTTCTATGGTAAATTCCAAATCCATGCCTAGTGGCATCCTAGGTAACTCCTCATGGAATACGTATGCAAACTCTCTCACCACCGAAATGTGTTCTAGACTTTCCACTACTCCCTTCTCTTTTAATGCAAGGATCGCATAAATCATACATCCCTTGCACATGCTCTTTTGTAGTTGTAAGGAAGAGATGAACCTCAGGGAAACTCCCTGGTTCCAACATACAATCTGGCGTCTATGTCCCTCATCATTGACCAAGCTCAATTGTTTTGTCTTATAGTTGAGTATCGCCTCATTCGATTCCAACCAGTCCATATTTATCATGACATTATGAAACCCTAAGGTTGCGACATACAGGTATTCAGGTGTGGAGCATACTGAAGTAGCTCCATAAAATGGGCCTCATACTTGGGCACCATATGGTCACCCTGTCGCAAGGCATTAAACTCATTGATATGATGCTCAATGAATTCCTTAGAAAGATACCTCTCCTAGAACCATTCCTCGAATAGTTCTCAGACACGTCTTCTATGACCATGTTCAAAAGTGTCTGGAGTGTCTTCCATCATATAAGAGTGCTCCCCTTTAGTCAAAATACCACCCTGCAGACCTTCATGTTGGAGGTATAGTCAATAAGTTCAAATCACATCACCATATTCTCCAAGCATGCCTCGGTGGATGCACTGTCTGGGGCACCAAAGAACTCAGTAAATTGACCTTCTTGAGTTCGCCGTGAATACTAATGTTACTAGTTGGGTGTGTTGTGGACCCTCAGGGGTACAGGCGCCCTAACCTCATCTCAGTAAAGATGGTGAATCAAGGCCTCTAACAATCTCTAGAAGGACCTTGGTCAGACCATCATCATCCCTTACAACAATCAAATCCTTCCCAAGGGCTTGTTCCTCCCCCATAGGGGTTAGACTATGAGGGAATGGGAACTTATGAATGCATCACACCTCCTTCCATGACACCATGCTGCAAACCTCTATGGCTCCCTCTAAATGATATCACCGCATGCACACATTAAAGTTTTAATTAGCGCTAGGTTATTACACAAGGTTTTACTACAATGGAAATCATGGCGATCCACAGTTGTAGGGTTGAACCCGCTCTGATACCATATGTAATGATCCCATCATTATGACTACAAGAGATGCCAACAAGTGCAATTTATTTTTTTTTAGGTAGGCAAGAAGGCAACAACGACAACCATTAAACAACACATCTTGACAATGAACACAATGCACGCAGATCAGGAAACAAACAACAACTACTCAACACACTAGCACATCATGCAACTGGATGAAACCTATGATAATCAATAGGAAAACAAACAACTACCCACCTGACACAAGGAATTCGTCACCTACAAGATGAAGGAAAACATCAACAATCTCGACACAGCAACTTGAGGACCAGTAACTAGAAAACCTCTACGACATGAAAAACCAAACACCCACATCAGGAAGAACAAGACTTCGGCCATGCTATCATTTTCCTCTATCAATCAGGGTGTGAAATGATCCCCTCATCAGGAATCATTCCGTCACAAGGCAATAGGTGTAACAGTAACCCTAGAACAACATAACAAATCTAGGCCAATAACCCAAGAAAAATCCAACGTGCTAGGAGACCGAATTATCTGACAAAATACAAGAATACTATACCCATGCACCCAAGAAACAAGAAAACACAACGCAAGGTGAAAACACTCACATTTTAATGGCACAACTAACTGAAGGATTTCTTGTTTCCTACAAGGCAACCTGTGTGGTGAAACAACTATGACTAACCACTCTTTATAGTTTGACTTAAGGCACAAGGCGCATAGTCTCCAATTAATTGTTAACTATTAATTGTTTTAGTTTATTAAACTACTAATCCCTCGACCATTAAGATTGCGCAAGATATTAAACTATTACGCCAATAAACCATTATGCATAACAATCCTATTAATCCAACAATTATAACTCTATCCAACAAATGATAATCCTATTATATTTAATAAAAGTCAATAAATCTTAAAACTTTTACAGCATTTAACATTAATAAAAATTATTATTTTCTATAACAATCTATTTTTGTTTTCTTCAAGGTTCAATTTACTTAAAAGGGTAAATTAATTAAGGTATTTAAGTGTAAGTAAAAAATTGGATTAAAAGTTCCACTGTGAAGAAGGTGTATGTGAAGTTTGTCTACCCAAGGGTGGTATCGTTGTCTATTAACCACATGAGAC
>JZKD02S0552892.1:159270-172470 GCA_000966675.3 Picea glauca
TTTAGTGGCTGCAAAACATGTGATGAGGTACCTTAAGGGTACAATGGATTATGGTCTCATCTATGATGGAGATCATGACTTCACTCTGATTGGATATACTGATGTAGATTGGGCAAGAAGCGATGCTGATAGAAAAAGCACTTCTGGATGTTGTTTCAGTTTGGGATCATCTATGATCTCATGGAAGAGTAGGAAGCAATCTAGTATTTCTCTCAGCACAGCGGAAGCAGAGTACATTGCTGCATGTTCTGCTAGCTGCGAAGCTATATGGCTTCAAAATTTGTTGACATGCCTATTTGATTTGGAGATGAGAGCAACCGCGATTCTATGTGATAATCAAAGTTGTATTAAAATGAAAGAGAATCCTATGTTCCACGACAGGTCGAAGCACATAGAGATCCACTATCTTTTCATCCGTGACATGGTACAGAGAGGAGCCTTGAAGCTCCAGTACATTAGCACAGATGAACAAGTTGCTGATGTGATGACTAAGCCTCTATCTCATGTAAAGTTTGAACACTTTTGAGATAAGCTTGGTATTGTCCGAAAGGACCTTCCCTGAAAGGGGGAGTAGATGTATTCCTTTCTTCTGACCTCGTTGTTAGACATAAAGCAAGATGAATCATGCTTCTGACCTCGTTGTTAGACATAAAGCATGACGCAGTGTGATCCTTTCTTTCGACCTCGTTGTTAGACGTAAAGCAAGATGAGTTATGCTTCTGACCTAGTTGTTAGACGTAAAGCATAATGTCGTTGGTTCCTTGCTTCTAACCTAGTTGTTAGACATAAAGAAAGATGATTCATGCTTCTGACCTCATTGTTAGATGTAAAGCATGACGCCATGTGTTCCTTGCTTCAAACCTCATTGTTAGACGTAAAGCAAGATGAGTTATGACTTAGACCTAGTTGTTAGACGTAAATCATAACGTCGATGATTCCTCACTTCTGACCTCGTTGTTAGACGTAAAGCGATATGTTGATGTTCCTTGCTTCTGACCTAGTTGTTAGACGTAAAGCAATATGAGTCATGCTTTTGACCTAGTTGTTAGACATAAAGCATGACGTTGTGATTCCTCACTTCTGACCTAGTTGTTAGATGTAAAGCGAGATGATAATATTACTTGCTTCTGACCTAGTTGTTAGACGTAAAGAAATATGTGACTGACATTGAGCTGTGATGTTAAGCTAGTGTAGTACTATGATTTGAAATCCTAGTGCTATGATCTGGTATCATTTTTACTAATACATGTTTGATGCATATGATGATAGCATTCTTTTGAGAATGATGATTCTACTGATGAAGAAAACTTCCGATGACTCGTAAATGTGCTAGACAATTGTTCAAGATGATATTGATGATATTGTCCTCGAGATTCCACCGATGATGCAGACCTCTCTCACCTGATGCTGATGAACAATACCCTTCTTGTTAAGGGGGAGTGTTGAAATGATGTAACTGCGAAGAGCATTCTTATTATTGGATTAAATCCCCATTGTGGATTAATCATTATTATTATTTTGTTATTGGATTAAATACCCATTGAGGATTAATCATGTCATTATTATTAGTTTTATTATTACATTAATCCCCATTGAGGATTAATCATGTCGGTAATTGTATAAGGACCAAATACCCTTTTGCGGATTGGTCATCGGACAATTACAAAGTGCAGAATAAGAAGTCGGCCTCAACAGTTATAATGAAAGGGATGGAATTAATTAAAGGTGGATTTACCCACCCAGAGTGAGAGGTTGGCCCTGCCAGATGGTGACTCTTCACACGTGCCATATTGATATAAATAAGAGGCTAGCGCCTCACTTCTAACACACACTTCACTTGCTCATTCTCTTATGAGGCAAGCTACAATTTCAAGTTGGTGAGAAGAGAAGAAGGGTGGCGCATCTTTTGAGGAGGACTTTTATGTATTGGTTGAGTTATCTCTTGAACATTGTATAAGGTATTTATGATAAGGATTTTTTTGCTGGGTTTTCTTCCCCTAGAGGGTTTCCTAGGATAAATGTTGTGTCTCTTATGGATGTGTATTTCTCAGTGATCTTGTTTTTATTATGCTCTTATCTTTATGAAATGCAAAGAACTATAATAATGGCATAAACATTAACACACGCTAATTGAAAATTTCAAGAAAACTAAGTCAGAGTCACAATGTATTACAGAGATCAAGGAGATAAAACAAAAGGTAGATGAACCTATTTGGTAAATTGACCAAAGATTCAAGACCTTAATAGGCCTATTGAATTTTTAGATCCTAGACGAACATAACAAAGAATGGTTCATTATTTCCCTTCTACCACACATCATAGTTCCCCTGATGCAATAGAAGATTGCTTCTCAATATGAGGCACTGGAGATTGCCATGAAGCTAGAATCAACCCCTATGAGAGAATCCATATAAGGTATGAGTCAGATCTTGAGTCAACTAACTAGTTTGTCTTTGCAGGTCGAAGATATGAAGAAATACAAAGGAAAAGATAAAAGAGAAGACATCTGGTGTTTCAAATGCAGATCAAAAGGCCATGAAAAGGAAAATTGTCCCCTATTCAATGAATACTTGGCCTCTGTAGCTCATATCCCTTTGAAGCAAGTCACCTTACCTTGGTGCGAAGTATGCAGAAATAGACATCACCCTAGTGAGTGCTACTACATGCAAAAGTATGTTACAACACCTACAAATTTGTACTGCACATTCTGTAAGTCCATGGGACATGATGATAGGGATTGTAGGGCTTACGGTCTCATGCATGAAAGGTCAAGAGACATATATAAGATTCAAGGTGAAGTATAATGAGAAGGAAACACTACGTAGTATAACTCCCTTGGGAGAGGAAACTCCAATCCTCATGGTGGATTCAAAGGAAGAGGACAAGGAGAAAGAATGGGTCGAGACCAAGGACAAATAATCTATTGTAACTGTGCACAACCAGGACACCTCGCAAGTGATTTCCAGAACCCTTGTACTACTTGTAGCTACTGTAGCTCATTTGACCATGTTATAGAAGATTGTCATATGTTTCTAGCTAAGATTCAAGAAAGACGAGGACCTCAACAGAACCCACAAGTACAACTGATATATGGTGAAACTCGTGGAGAAGACCCTAGAGTTGCTATTATAACCAGAGGAGGAATTGTTATAGGATATGACAGAATGTCCCAAGGGAAGATTACAGAACACTCAGGAATCAGGAAATCTACAGAGAAGACCCAAACTTTTGATGCAAAGAAAGAAAGACAGACATTTGAGGAAGCAAGAAACAAAGCCAGAGGAGACCAACGTTCCTCATCAAAGAGAAGACTAGAAGTGAGAGAATATGGAATTCCTTTTGCATTTGATCAATCCTCTTCACCGAAAGAAGGAAAAGAGGTAAGAAAGCTCATGGAATTTCTATATACTTATATTAAGTTGATTCAATATGAAAGCACTATACAAGAGTTACAAAATATAATCACACAATATGAGCTAGGAAGGATAGACCCCTTACTGAATAGGGTTGTACACCAAATTGGTAAGAAGAGAAGGACAAATAAGGAATTACATTTGAATTCTCAAATAGGAGAGTATGAGATAGACTATTTAGTCCTCGACTTAGGTTCAGAGGTTAATGTCATGACAAAGAAAACATGGGTGAAGATGGGGAAACCAAAGCTGATATATTCCCCTATCAGGCTTAGAATGGCTAATCAGTAAGCTATAAGTCCATTTTGCAGATTGGAGCATGTCCCTGTGGACATTGATGGAGTGAGAACATTTGCAGATTTTGAGGTAATTGAGATTGTTGATGACAACTCCCCTTAACCCGCATTGTTAGGAATTGATTGGGCCTTCAATAACTCTATTGTCGTTGATTTAAATAAGAGATGCATGACTTTTGAAAAAGATGGCCTTAGGGTCATCGCACCTTTAGATCTATATGAAGGTCAGTGGTACACAAAACCTATCAGAGAAGAACACCATGCATATGCACTGGAAAACATATACAAATTAACAACCAAACAACAGGATTATATTAATCGTACAACTGATGGAAACTTAAGTTGGCGAAGTGATAGCACATGTTCATTAGACTTAGAAGAAGCACTAGAGAACTGGTAGAATAAGATGTATGGAGTATCTACAAGAAGATGTGCTATATTAACCAAATAAGTTTGTTGAATCAACACAATAGTAAGTAACTTCCCTACCTTTGATATTCTAAATCCTTTGGAAACCTTCCTATCATACTTTGAAGAAAGTGTACCAATACAATAGAGGTTGTTGGAAATGGATGAGGCCTTGAAAGCCACACCAACAAGATGGTGGGGGATGCACAAAAGTACTATCACAAACTGGACACAATGTCATACTTTGATGGTAGCGCGGTTCTTAGCACAAGTAGAAGGCTAGGAAGTTCACTACACAGGTCGAAGCTACCCAACGGACCATGTGCGAAGTTATGAGGTAGCCTGGAGAAACATTCCTCAAGAGAAGTGGGTACACAAATTCATCAACACATTGGAAACAACACCTATCAACTGGTACCTTCAAGCAGAATTGTGCCTCATCACTATAGATTGGCAAGGTATGACTTAGAATTTTGTAACTAGCTTCTTATTTGAAAGTCAATATCCATTAGTAGATCCAAAATTACAATTTGTGAAACAAAATGTATTCGAGGAGACATATAGCCTTCCTTTGGAACAAGAAGAGGATGAATGGACCGTGCCTCTCCAGAAACGACAAGGCTGCTACAACATCGATGCCGATGAAGACAATGATCCGAGGAAGGTGAACATCACAGAAACAAAGGGCCAAAGAGATGTGGAAGGACCAGGGGTCGAGATTCCATTCATTGGACAACCAATCAAGATTAAGAAAGTCAATATTGGAATAGAGCAGACACCAAAGTTTGCAAATGTTGGATATTATTGGGATGTTGCTACCATTGATAAAATTACAGAGTTACTGCATGAATATCATGACTTGTTTCCAACCAAGTTCACTGATATGAATGGAATTAAAGGGCCTATGGGAGAGATGAGGATCCCTTTGAATCCAGATGATATACCAGTCAAATAAAGACCTTACAAACTAAACCTTAAATATAAGGAGAAATTGAATATTGAGCTTGACAAAATGCTAGAAGAAGGATTTATAGAACCTGTCGAAGAGTCAAAATGGATAAGTCCTATGGTGGTGCAAGAAAAGAAAACAATATAAATCAGGATATGAATAGATCTCAGGAAGTTGAATGATGCTTGTTTGCATGGCCCTTTCCCTACACCATTCACTGACGAAGTGTTAGATAACCTGGGAGCCCAGGAAGCATATTCTTTCACAGATGAATTTTCAGGAAACCATCAGATCTAGATTGCCAAGGAAGATCACCATAAGACCACATTTGAAAAAGAGTGGGGATCCTACCAATATACAGTGATTCCATTTAGATTAAATAATGCACCAACCATCTTTTCTACGGTGGTGTTCGAAGCATTCAAGGAATTTATGCATAAATTTTTAGAAGCATACTTTGATGATTGGACTATTTTTAGATTATTAAAAAATCACATTGAATGTATAAGTCTAATGTTGGATAAATGCATACAGTGCCAAATTTATTTGAATCTGAAGAAGTTCCCATTCTTCTCACCATTTGGAGTACTGTTAGGTCACATTATATGCAAGCAGGGATTGTTGGTAGATCCCTCTAAAATTGCCATTATCATTGATCTGCCACCTCCTACTTCAATTAAATAGTTGTGCACTATGGTGGGACACATCGGTTATTATAGGAAGTTCATTAAGGGATATGCTCAGATTAAAACACCCATGAAAAAACTTTTGAAGAAGGATTGCTAGTTTAGTTGGACAGAGGACTGCCAACAAAGCTTCGACACACTAAAACAAAAAATTGTTACTGTGCCCATTCTGATTTTCCCAGATTGGACCAAGGAGTTTCATGTGCATGTCGATGAATCTTCCATTGCTTTAGGAGTTGTGCTAGCACAGTTGGGAGAAGAAGATATTGATCACCTGTTAGCCTTTGCTAGAAGGAAACTATAAACTGCTGAGATCAACTACACCCCCACTGAGAGAGAAGTATTAGCCATGGTGTATGCCTTGAAAAAGTTTCATCACTACCTATTGGGAGGACACATTAAAATGTTTACTAACCACTCCATGTTAAAATACCTAGTCAACAAGCCAATGTTGAGGGGAAGAACATGCAAATGGTTGCTACTATTTCAAGAATATGATTTTGAGATCATAGTAAATCCATGGAGAATGAACAAAGGTCCTGGCCACTTGTCGAGGTTGGAACATGGTGAAGAGCCATCTGGTGTATAGGATACATTGTCAGATGCACAACTACTAGCCATTAGAAAGATTGAATACCACTTCGTACAGATAGTCCAATTCCTTCCAATAGGAATGGAACCTAGTGAGTACACAATTCCTCATAACAAACATCTAGTAGTGCGCGCTGCATATTTCTCACTTATAGATGGACAACTATAAAAAATGGGACCTAATGATATATTGAGAAGGTGTGTTATGGAGGCATAATGACCATTGATCCTTGTCGAAACTCATGAAGGCATCGAAGGACATTATGCAAGAAAAGCGACTGTGCAAAAGGTCCTAAGAGTTCGCCTTTGGTGGCCTACCTTACACAGAGATGCTAAATACTATTCCAGAGCCTGCGTTGTATGCCAAAGAGTTGGGAAACCATACAGAAGAGATGAAATGCCATTGGCACCACAATTGACCCTACAAGCATTTGAAAAATGGGCCATCGACTTTGTTGGACCTATAAATCCACGAGGAAAGCGTATAGGAGCAAGGTACATAATTACAACAATAGAATACTTGACTAGATAGGCCAAAGAAAGAGAATTCAAGGACTGTAGTGAAACTACAGTTGTGCGCTTCATATTTGATGACATCATAACTAGGTTTGGCTGCCCAAAGATCCTTATGAGTGATCAAGGAACACATTTCATCAATAAGATAGTTGAAGCCTTGACTGAATAATTTACATTCCAACATCAGAAGATCACACTATACCATCCACAAGCAAATGGGACAGTTGAAGCATTCAACAAGATTTTGGAGACAGTACTCATGAATATTTGTAGTGTGAACAAGGATGATTGGGACTTAAGAGTACCAGCAGTACTTTGGGCCTATAGAACCACTTGCAAGAAGCTGACAATGCAGACCCCCTTCAAGTTGGTATATGGTATTGAATTTGTTGTTCCAATGGAATATATGGTACCAAGCCTAAGATTTGTTTCCTTTACATATGTGGATGACCCTTACGTTGTTCAAGAGAGACTTGCACAATTGTTTGAATTGGAAGAAGACAGATTCATTGTAGGATTCCATCAGCAGGTTCAGAAGGAAAGAGAGAAGTCCTATCATGATAGGCACATCAAGAAGAAGGCATTTAGATAAGGTGATCTAGTACTGCTATATGACAGTAAGTTCATCAAACATCCTGGGAAGTTCATAACGCATTGGCTAGGGCCATACGAGATCGTTTATGTTACAGAGGGAGGAGTTGCGCAATGGAATACCCTGAATGGAGAATGGAAGGAAGGTTTAGTGAATGGGAGCCTGTTGAAGTTGTACTATGACAACCAGCTACCTTGCAGCTCTTAGTAGAAGCATACAGAAAAGGGTCTAGGTACGAGGTGCAGTTGAAACTGGGTACCAAACACATAAAAGGCAGTCTACACAACCGATGGAGAGGAGGCAAAGAGCATAATGCAAAGGTTTCACTGTGCATACTGGAGTCGAAATAAAACAGGAAGCTCATATATAAAGTTCCTTAGGACGAGTCACAGGTGAGTGTTGGGGGCTTGTTGGCCCTTGGGTATGGAAACAAGCGAAGATCAAGGAAGAAAATGGAGAATGTGAATTGTGTGGAAGACAAAACGACTATTATTGGGTCGAAGTGAACAAAAGAGTAGAAAAGATGGAGTGAAGACCAAGAATGAAAGTCATTGGACGAGGAGATTGGGAATAACATATAAGCTATAAATAAGGATTGAGGATAAGTCAAAAAGAAGAGAAAACCACCTTTTGATGCTTTGGAGCATCGTGCGAGAAGGAAGGAAAGATAGGCTGGTGAAGCCCCGAAAATATGGGACAAGTTGACCTAGGGTTTTAGACATATAGGGTTTTGGTATCTAGGGTTTTGTACACCTAGGCTTAAACCTTACAATGTCGGTGAGTGATTGTAATGTATAAATAGAGACCAAGAGGACCTAGGTGAGGTTGTCATTGGTTGGTATCAAGATAGGTTGTCATTGTTTCTAGTGATCGATTTGATTGTTGGGAGTAAGTATTGTATGGAGAGATTGAAGTGTTGAGTGTGAGACCCTTCTGGCATTGTAAGATCTTCAGCTGGGTGTGAAGATCAACCCTACAACTGGGTGCGTAGGGAGGGGAGAGAAAGAGAGGAGAAGAGAAGAGATCTTCTAGCTAAGAGCGTAGACAAGGACTGTATGATTTACTTAAATATAATATAGCACAGTTCTGTGGACATATCCCTAGAGAGAGGGTGAACCATGTATATTTTGTGTTGTGTGTGAATGATTTTATGTCTCTGTCATTGATATATTGTGATTGCATTACTCTTTTAGATCTTATAAGTAGATGTGGAAAGTAGATCTAAGTTGATGAGTGACATATGAATGTTGTGTTGTTCTTGTGTTAGATCCACTTGATATTCCCTTCGGTTGTAGACACCTCTTTCGTGCAACCCCCTCATAACTGCTTCGAGTGAGACTTCATCTACTTTGCAGGTGTTTCTGAAAGGGCCAGTAGTTAGGGCTTATTGGTGGGATCCTAGAGATGAACCCTGGGTCTTCCCCTATGCCAACATGTACTCAAATCCATTTTTTAAACAAATGATATTTGTTCTCATGACAATGAAACATGTCTCTCCTATCATATAAATACGGGCTTCCCAACACAATACCACAAATATTCAATGGAATAACATCAAGCTCTACCTCATCTATAAAGTTTGTAGTGATGGAAAATCTAAGTTTACATATTTTTGTCACATGCAATTTGGCATTGTCACATATCCAACCTAGAGGATATGGTTTATGATGAGGAGTTGTTTCCAAATTAAATTTCTTGACTATTTATTAAGAAATGAGTTTTGCTTGAGAAACAATATCAAATAGAGTATATATCTTGGTATGCATTGAAATTACCCTTATGTGGAAAAGATTTTTTTCTTTATTTTTCATGTTGAGTTTCATTGAGGATACTACTTGAAGAACTAGTACTGGCAATAGAGTCCTTAGCTTGAAAACCGATGGTTCTGATTTTTGTTTCATCACTAGAATTAGATCCCAAATCATGTTGTGTAGTTGCAACAACATTTGGTTTAGTTTTTTTGTTGAAATTTTTGGGTCTCATTTCAGGATGAAGTTTCCAACAATGGTGTTCATCATGGCCATATTTTGAACAGTGTTTACATGAGAGCTTTTCTCCCTCTTTCTTGACTGAAGCATTCTTCTTTCAGTTTCCTTTGAATTTCCCATTTCATTTGTCTCCATTAAAAAATGGCTTCTTGCTTCCCTCTTGAGGAGAATCCTTCCCTCTTACTTCCAAATGAGTTTCATGTACACAAACTTCATCCTGATTTGTTGGGTTAAACATGAGAATTGTGTGTCTCAAATAGCTATGCAATCTTCCAATGTATTTGAGTAAAGTTTCTTGAGAAGATAAATCTATACCCAAAATCAAAGTTCTTCTTCTAAATTCTTAAGTGAAGCTTTGCACACTTTTCCCTTTATCTTGCCTAAACAATTTCCAATCCATGATAGCTCTTTTCATGTATGCTAATGGATAAAATTTCCTTTTAATTGCAACAATAAAATCATTCCAAGAGGATAAAAAATTTACCATGCTTCTTCGTGTCCTCTTGAGTTTTGGCTTCCCACAAAATGAGTGTTTTTGGGGCTCAAAAATGTCCTATTCTCATCTACATTTCCCTTCATTATTCTTCACATTTCATCGCCCCATTAACATTTTATGATATCATTTCATAAATATACTTGGGTTTTACCTTATTATTTTCCACTTTATTCATTTTAGTATTAAAAGGGAATTTGTGATTATATGTTATAAAATTGACATGTTTTCATATATATCTCAAAAATGTGTGAGCTTTGTAATTTGTAGGAATATGAGAAGGAGTAATTCAAAAGGGATTCTCAAATACTTCCTCCACCATTTTAATATTTGAGGAGATAATTCAAGCCCATTCCAAGGAGAAGATAATGGATATTTGGTTGGAATATCTTATCCAAGATATATGAGAGATATGTGTGAGGATTTGAAGGGATTATATTTTGTAATAATGGGAATTAGGTTGAGAGAATAGTGGATCTGTAATTATGAGATGGTTACCTTACTTCAAGGCCCTCATGTATAAAAGAGAGTGCTCTCTCTTCATGAGGATTCAATTAGATTAGTAATCAAGTAGAGAATTAGAGTAGTCATTAATGGTAGTCATTTGGATTTGAAAGAAATGGATTCTTAGCTTTGATTCATGGTTTTGGTTTTCATGCTTTCATTATTATTTTATGAAGATTGATTTGGTTATTGTAATATAAGATTGCTTCATTGGCATGAGCTCACACATGTTTTTGTGTCATTCGACTCTTCGAATGTTGTATTTTCTTTTCCTTCGTGTAGTTCTCCATTTCTAGATTAATTCCATTTACGCAATTTCTCCATTTCTAGATTAATTCCAATTACGCAATTTCTCATTCCTAGATTAATTTCAATTCCAATTCGTGTGTTTCAATTTCCTGCATTAGATTAATGATTCAATTTCAGTCGTAGCTTAAACATTAGATTAGATTAGTTATTCTTCAATATTGCATATACTTTTTGTGTGCTTTGTAAGTTTACGATCCTCAAATTGACAAATTAAATAGTTGGGAAAGTGCTACAAATCAATTAATACAACATTATTTCAGCCCAATATAACGATTGTCGTTCCCTTTTCATGATTATTGTTTCTTTTGCAAGTAGTGTTGTTCATTTGAATGGAACAACTGTTGTTCCCTTGTTACGATTGTTGTTCCTTTTGTAAGTAGTGTTGTTCATTTGAACAAAACAATTGTTGTTCCTTTTCTTATGATTGTTGTCCCTTTGCAGGGGTTGCATCTCTAGAGAACGGGTATTGAAAATGGAAGGTAAGAAACTACATTGGAAGCAAGTAAAACGCTTGTGCCACCGCCTACATTTGGATGATGCATAGAGGTTATATTTTAGGACATCTTTAGAGCCCAACATTTTAGCATCGTTTCTGGGGAAGCACGATGGATTTGTAATGTCCCCATTTTGGGACATTATAACATTACAACATTTCAGTGTGCTATGCCTACCTGAGTAGCTAGAAGTAGTTTATTTGGGCCTAACTTGTATCGTTCATCATCAGGATCCATTCCGCACAGTTGGGCTTTGGTTCCGTTGCATTCCGACGATTTCTGTAATTTTGAGTTATTATGGGTCATATATTAATTAAATTCACTAAGAAGGTCATAATGGGCATATTACTTGGTGAAACCTCTTAGTTTAATAGCTCATCGGAATTAGGAGGAAGAGAATTATAGGATAAGATGATGAGATGTGACTTTTAGTGGACAAAGAAGTCATCAGGATGGATATATCACTTTTTAGAGTCAAAATGGTTAATTAATTAATTAATTAAGTGATTTAATCAAGGAATAATAAAATAAAGTAAAAGTCACTTGGAGGGAAAAGGTCAACAACGAATTAGGGTTTCAGGAAGCTATAAAGGAAGGGTAAAGCAACCTAATTCATTATGCATTGTTATGATTTGATGTTGAGAGCTTCCAGAGGAGGAGGAGAGAAGACCTTATTGTTTTGTGGATTTCTGGAGGAAACCACCACCCTTGATTGGTTTCATTGTTGAGAGACACACCCTATCCCATCGGAGATACCATATAGGTATTTCATCTTTCATTTCAGGAGTACTCAGTGTGGAGGGCGCAACTCAGCCAAGGAGGGCGCAAGCTATTTTGGAGATTCAAAGATCTACAGTAGACCTGTGTCCCGATTGCAGATTCATTTCGACCCAGTAGAGATCCAGCCAGGGTGCTTCCATTGAGCCACATATCATTAGATTCTGACGGTGGAATCTTGCAGATCGATCCATCCAGCCATTTTGGGCGTAGTCATTCCAAATAGACGTTTGGCATTGCATGCAGGTGTTCCTTAGCAGATCCGGCCAAACCCTTCCAACCCATTTTATCATTTGATGATGTGATCGTTTTGAGCTATATAGCAGCTGATTCCGACGGTGGAATATTTTGGGGCGCATTCAGTGCCCAAGGAGGGGCGCAAACCCCCCCAGGGGTCCAGATCCAGTGCCGTAGAGGTCCAATCCGAGTTCCGACAGACATCCCTTCCAATGTAGAGACCAGGGTTCACTTATTGGAGCAATTTCAAGCCCATTCTGACGGTGGATTCTTTAGATCAAGTTTTCCAGCTGGAAGCAGTTACCGTATTTCCCCGGGATCGCTCATTTTTGCCTATCTATCCGTGCATGCAACAGATCTGTTGTCTTCGTATGGTCACGAGTATTTTCTTTGTTATTCGATTGTATTCCAGTACAGATCCAGGGGATCTGACTGACGTCTAGACTCTATATTTTCAGTAGGCTATTTGTATTTCCATGCATGAACCCTTATTATTCATGATATTTAGCAGTTGACATTCTATCTTCTTGCATGCATCTTTATATGATTGTTAAACCTTAATTATGCAACATGCACATGTAATAACCGACATGCAACCACAATAACCAACATGCAAACACAATAACCGAAGAACATCTCAATCACACAGCTAAAATGCATCCAGAAATCCCCAGTGTATCAGATATGCAAGCTAGAGCATTAGAACAGTAGTGAATATCTTGATCAGCCGGATCAGGGATATTTTAGTGGTATCAGGGCTTTAGTCCTGCCAGCCTGTGACTAAAGTCGATGAGTTCAGTGAGTGACCCAGAAGGCAAAGAGGATGTGGGGGGATAGATATGAGAGGCCAGAGGGCACTGGTAAGGCTCCCATGGAACCAGAGGCAGCCTTCATGCAGGTTATCAGTGATATGTTAGCTAGTCAGCAGACTATGTCTCAGTCCTTGG
>JZKD02S0552892.1:183288-193978 GCA_000966675.3 Picea glauca
TGTCAATAGAGTAGGAAGTGGTCGTATCTTGTTTTGTCCACAGACCTCAGCGAGGAGCAAAGGATTAGAGCGCAACTCGGAGCGTGCAGGGACAAACGTCGGTTAAGAGGTACTTTTGTTACTCTTCCTTCTCATGCATTAGGCTTAGATAGATTCGAAAGAAATTCAGCGTCCATGATAAGAAATTTTCTGTCTAGGGTTAAGGTCAAACCTTAATGGTCGATCTACTTGTCCGTAGGCAGATTTTCCTACAACAAAAGTAGCATGACTTCAGCCATACGAGAGTACCATAGTTCCACTTTCATACTTTGTCTTTTCCATTATTCATTCAACAACAGTTCAGATTCCTCCACTTCACATTCTCTGATCCAACAGACTACAGTCGTTGCTACAACAACACTCACTTTTCACATGATCCTGAAGTAGTGACATCTTCCATGATCTAACAGTCGCATCAACCATATTCCTATTTCATAGTTCATCAACATTTTGGGTAAGTGGAGGTATGCTATTTTCTAAACTTTAATCATGTAATTCCTCAACTACTAGCAATGAATAATTTGGAAAATTCCCTCCCCAGTTTCCCTTTCCTTTTCACTTCTATGACTTATTCCACATTGCATGAGGACATGTAACCAATTCAGTTGGGGGGTAGGGGAATTTATTCACTATCATCATTCCATTTTTCCACTACCATCATTCCATTTTTCATCTCATTTACAATTTATGAACATTTATTTTCCAACAATACTTTGTTGCACTTTGCTTCATAAGCATTGTTATACATATTGGCATAATTCACAAATATACAAGAAATGGATTTCTTATACTCAGTGATGTCTGCTTATGCACATTGATAGCATACATTTTCCAGTAAAAATATGGGAAAATTATTATCATAACAAGAAGAGAACAAATAACGAAATGAATGTTGTTAACACAAAAACCAACATTCTTTATATTCATGGTTTTCACACAAGAACCAACCATAACAAAATGTCAGTTGTTACTCATGTAAAACCCATCCCGGAAACATTTATTATCATCACTCAAAGACAACATTCAGATGCCAAAATTTCTTGAGAATATCCATGCATGGTTGCATGAAGACATGCAACAAGTTAAGTTGCGGGGTATGTTGGGGCTCAAAAATGTTCTATTCTCATCCACCTTTCCCTTCACTATTCTTCACATTTCATCGCCCCATTGACCTTTCACGATCTCATTTCCATAAATATACTTGGGTTTCACCTTATTATTTTCCACTTTATTCATTTTAGTATTAAAAGTGAATTTGTGATTAAATGTTAGAAAATTGACATGTTTTCATATATATCTCAAAAATGTGTGAGCTTTGTAATGTGTAGGAATATGAGAAGGATTAATTCAAAAGTGCTTCTCGAATAATTACTCCACCATTTCAATATTTGAGGACATAATTCAAGCCCATTCCAAGGACAAGATCATGGAGATTTGTTTGGAATATCTTATCCAAGATATATGAGAGATATGTGTGAGGATTTTTAGGGATTATATTTTGTAATAATGGGAACTAGGTTGAGAGAATAGTGGATATGTAATTATGAGATGGTTATATTATCTTCAAGGCCCTCATCTATAAAAGAGAGTGCTCTCTCTTCATGAGGATTCAATTAGAGTAGTAATCAAGTAGAGAATTAGAGTAGTCATTAATGGTAGTCATTTGGATTTGAAAGAAAGGGATTCTTAGTTTTGATTCATGGTTTTTGTTTTCATGCTTTCATTATTATTTTATGAAGATTGATTTGGTTATTGTAATGTAAGATTGATTCATTGGCATGATCTCACATATGTTGTTGTGTCATTCAACTCTTCACATGTTGTATTTTTTTTTCTTTATGTATTTCTCCATTTCTAGATTAATTCCATTTACGTAATTTCTCCATTTCTAGATTAATTCCATTTACGCAATTTCCCATTCCTAGATTAATTTCAATTCCAAGTCATGTGTTTCAATTTCTCGCATTAGATTAATGATTCAATTTTAGTCGTATATTAAAGATTAGGTTAGATTAGTAATGCTTCAATCTTACATATACTTTGCGTGCGCTTCATAAGTTTACGATCCTAGGATTGACAAATTAAATAGTTGGGCAAGTACTACAACTCAATTAATACAACATTAGTTTAGACCAATATAATGAGTGTCGTTCCCTTGTCACAATTGTTGTTCCTTTTGTAGGTAGTGTGTTCATTTGAATGGAACAACTATTGTTCCCTTATTACGATTGATGTTCCTTTTGTAAGTAGCGTTGTTCATTTGAATGGAAAAATTGTCGTTCATTTTGTTACGATTGTTTTCCCTTTCCAGTGGTTGCATCTCTGGAGAATGGGTATTGAAAATAGAAGGTAAGAACCTACGTAGGAAAGAAGTAAGACGCTTGTGCCAGCGCCTACCTTCGAATGATGCATAGAAGTTATATTTTAGGACATATTTATAGCCCAACAAGTGCTACACTTTCCAATCTAAGAGAAGAAAGATAAATCATAGTTTCATCATATTGTATTCTTTGTATCCTACAATAAACTTCAATTTGACGAATCCAGTTATCCAATTTCTTAGCATTTACCTCTCCATTGTACATAGGAAATTCAAAATTAATATCAATCTTAAGAAAAGGATTTTGTGGAGGAATTTTACCATGTTCTTTTGGAGAATTTGGAGGTGTTTGTGAAATGGTAGAAGAAGTGGAAGATGGAGGTCAAGGATGTGGAGTATCACCATTCCCTGCATTTATTTTTGGAGTTTTATCACCATTATCTTCATTACCTCTTGGAGGATTTGATATTTCACCTTGCAACATTGCATTCCTTTCTTCAAATAAAATATTCACCATTTTTTTCACATCATAAAAGGATTTTCTAAAAGTTTCATATTTTGAAGTAGGGATTTCATTACTCTCCTCATGAGTCGTACTTGATGAATGCCTCCTTGAAGCTTGAGGTGAATGTATTGTTATCCTTCTTGAAAGTTGATAACTTCGCTCTACATGTTGAATTTATCCTCTTGTGAGATTTAACCTTGTAAGAATCATAAAACAAAACACTTTCAAACAATCAAACCTTCAAAATAACTTTTTGTATGATACCAACTTGATTTGAAAATGAAAAAGGGTTTTGTGTACAAATTTGCAAGTGAAATATATATGTGTCTTAGACAATTAGACCAATTTGAAAGAACATAAATTTAATGAGTTTTTACTTAATATGAATAGTATAAACATACATAAACAACCATCAAAATAACCACATAACACAAAAAAATGATAAAGGAGTTCACCTCTCTCTTGGGCTACATCTCCTGGTCCATCTTCTAATGGATCATTTTCATTATATGATCAAAGTGATAAAATAAGTGCTATACAATTCTTAGAATGAAAACTATATGGCTCCAATGGCTCCAGAATGTCCAAAACCCCCTAGCTAGGCTCTTCATGCACGTGGTTTCGCCAAAAATTGAGAAAAATACACTCCCTGGAAGTTTTCCCAATAACTTGTTGTCTCTGCTCACCAAAACAAACCTACATGTCACTGAGCATGTCTCTCTATGTTTTCCTATGCCTAAATCCAACACGCGTACCATTATGAAATTCAAGAGAAATTGTTGCATCGTTAAGGCGTTAGCACCTTTCCTGACAGAGGTTGTGGTCATGACACCCCATGTGGCCAAGCATCGACCTATTTTCTCGTGCCTGTTGGCTTGACCATTTGAAACCCTACGCTATTGTTCATATGGTATAGTCTGACTAAGGATATTTCCATGGGATGTGGCTAAGCCTTAGCGCTTTCCCCCCACCAAATGAAAACATTTCAAGTTTAAATATAAGGTTTAAACATAGATGTTAAGAAACAAGCGTGGATCGGTTGGTATCCCAGCCTTTTCCCTTGCCAGAGGTCCATGGTTTGAATCTGGTGGAGTCCAAACTAAATTTTACCAAACAAAGTGAGTTCCATGTGGAAACCCCTCATTGTTCCACATGGTAGTCTTTCATTCGCCCATCAAATAGACATTTGTCGACCACTGGTTGGTCCACATCTTACCCCTGCATGGTTAGCCTGCCACATCACCACTTTCCATGTCAGCTACCAAGTCACCTTGCCATGTCATTTTTATGGTCGTACACACTATACGGTTAGATGCCACATGGCCTGTATGGACTGTACGAACTATGTACAGTCAAGATTTTTCATATTTGGGAAAACAAACAAAACACAATATCTCTTTCATACGAACTCTTTTTGAGCCAGTTCAATTTGGGTTGGGATCATGAGGATGAGATCTATGCAATGAATCCATTTTTGATAAATTTCAAGAACTTTTATTTTTGAGCATTTTTTAATCCTCTGGATCATTCCATGTCCATGATATCTAGAGAATTTGGTCTCCTTGCCTCCTTGAGGGATGAAGGTTTTTGTTCGATCCTTCTTGTTTACTACATCCATTATATCCTGGGATATCATGATGGCTTCATGAAATGTGGTTGGACTAAATTTCTTCACCCATCCTCTCATGGGTTCAACCAGACCTTCCATGAATAACATCATGAACCTATGCTAATAGATATCTGTCACCATAACCACCATTCTTTGAAATTATGTGATGTATGCTTCTAGTGTGCCTATTTGTTTCAATTGTGCCAACTCCCTGAAGTGTATTTTAGGGTCCTTCTGATCAAACATCTACACAAATATTTGAGTGAAGTCCACATATGAACTGATGTTGGTGTGCCATAAGGTCACCAACCCATGGTACCATAATTCATGAGCTTCACCTTCCAGGTAAAGAGTGGAATATTGAATTGCTTCTACTTCAAACATTGGGTTGAGTTGGAGATATCTGTCTAACTTATGTACCTAGGCCTTGGCCATACTCTTTGTTGATCCATCGAAGGGTGGAATAATCAATATCCCCACCTTGCGCACGATATCAAAATTATGTGGGTTCTATGTTCCTGTGTTCCCCTTCCTTGGGTTGTACTTATGTTTTAGTTCACATAAATATTTATAGGACACATTCTCACATATGTTTTCATATATCATCTCGTACTCTCTATATGATTTTTTAATATAAATTCCCTAATCTGGTTGCTTATTTTCTTTTGTTGGATACCCCATCAAGAATTGTGGTAATAAAAGATTAGGGATCTTTAATATCTTTCTCTGAGTTGGTTTGTGGTTTTTCTTATTCTCGGAGTGTATTATGTCAATCCAACAATATCCATTGGGTCCACCTTGTCCTGAACCATTCATATTTCCATGTTATCCTAACAATTGTATGAATGCCTCAAGTGATTGATATTGGAACTTTTTTGCATCCTCATGTCTCCTCACCAAATCTTGTAGTATCTGGATCACCTCATTGTTGTTTCCCATTCTTCCTTCTATTTCTCACCCTACATGTTTTTATTTTGTTAATATTTCTAGTGAACTCAAGAAATTTGTCCTCTGTGCCCCTTTAATCTAGGCATCATTATAGTCCTAGGCTGGAAGAATCACCATCTCTAATACCACTATAATGTTCCCACTAGGATGTATGGGAAATATATGTGTACTATCCTATATTACTATTATTCTTTCTGTGATTTTATCAAACAATTTTATAGACGTGCCAAATAATAGCTTAAACATAGATCATACATCCATTACACATAGAATTGAGTATATAACAATGGCATATTATTATGGATGGAAGTTACCCAAAAATCATAACAATGGTAACTAAGGTTTTTAATAACATCTACAAACTACTACTGAGCACAAAAGCTAATGGATGTGAGGCATGATCACAAACTACTACAAAAATAACACAATGGAGCATCAAATGATGCCAATATATGGAACCCAAGGCTCTTCAAGCCTTCCTCTACTCTGCTCAAGTGACATTTTCTCTGTGGCTTATCCTGCAATTACTTTAGACTCCTTCCCAGACCCAATCCAATGACCTATTGCAAAACCCTGATTCACAAGAGTCCTCGCGGGATGCCCGTGGGGTGTCTATTGAGGTCTCGTGGGATGAACCTATTTCAACCCATGGGGATTCCTCCTTTTCCATGTGTATGAAAACCTCCTGCACTTGTGGCCCTAATGAAGAACTTCCTCAAAAATTTGTCGTAAACCCTTTTCACGAGATGAAATTGACTTCAAATATCTCGAATGAAAACAAGCACCACAATGAATGCAAATGAGGATTATGGATGAATCCCCCTCTTATCTAGCTAGGGCGGGTATTGCACCACCAAAACTAAACTTGCAGCGGAAGGGTTTTTCCCAAAACTCCAGCGAAAATGTTGGATACAAGATCACTCAATAAGATATCAAAATATAATGCCAATGGGAAGGGTTGGTCCTATATTTATTCTTCCTTTGTATCTTCTATATCTTTCCCTCATTTTGACCAAATAAAATATTCACTATATTTTCCCTCCAATTCCATTAAATATAATTGTTTATTTTATTAAATGTCACTTTTAGGGTTTGAAAATATTTTTTCCTAGTGACACCTCCTTGACTCCCTTTTTCCTTGTTGAATATAGCCTATAGGAGTCATATAGGATATTGAGTCATCCCGATCACTTGGAAGGGGACATTACATAGAATTAGTGTAAATTTTTCTTTTTGAGTTTTCTTATTGATTTAATTTTGCAAGAGTATCAAACAACATAAATTGCATGTCCATACCCTTTGAGTAAATAACGACTTATTAAAATAAAGGATAAATTTAAAACTTAATAGACTTTGCTTCTAGGGTTCATTAACAAGTTTAGGGTTAGGAGCTTGTATTATGCTGGAGAGTAAATTATCCAAGGCTATTAAATGAACATAGGAGTCTGAGTTAAGGAAAGAGAAATCCATTTTTTGGTATACATATATTTCAAAGCCTCCTCTAACACATGACCTAAACATGAGGCCATGTGAGGAATATTCAAGGATATTACCCCTCTAAAAATTGAATAAAAATAACATATTGATCATATACCAGGGGTCTCATTTGTACCTTTACCTCCCTAATAGTCGACACTTTTGAAGCTTCAAGTTTTTCTACCATACCCATACGTTCAGTCTTGATTGATGAATGTACCCATTGAATGCTGACAATGAGTTGATATCCATAGTTTCTCTTTCTAGGTATCCCATAGGTGATAATGGGGGGTTTCCCACGCTATGTCAGGTAGACATTATATCATGCTATCAATAACCTTGGAGGGTGGCCCATGAAGCGAGGGTTAGTTGCACAAAATAAGGTTGGTAAGTGGAGGTTGTGGTAACTACTTCTCTCTCCTTTTTCCATCAGTATTAGGACTTGATCAACCATTCTATTTTTTGGAAGGTCCCTTTCCACTTTCTCATTGCATTGAACTTGGGACCTTATCCACCTGAGATAATGTTTTTGAGATGTTTTTTGTTTTTGATGTTTCTTTTAAAACTTTTTAGTTGAGTGTTTGTTTGTATATTTGGCCTTAGATTGTGTCTATACCACTCTTTTGGATCATTGATTCAATGTGGTTAAAAAATCACCCCGATCATGGGGAAGGACCCTTGGTATTTCTAATTGAATCATGGATCCTCCTCCTAGAAGGAGCATGGTTTTATACCACTCATTCACTAGAGTTAGTTTGTGTGAATGTTTTGGACATGAACAATCCTACAAGGGCCAAACCTATGCATAATAATATCATGGGTAAATTTCATGTGGATACCAACCAAGGGACCCCTTCTCGAGGGTATTCTTTTTCTTTTCCTTTCTTTGAAATGTTGTTTCCCTGTTGATGGAAACTTTGAGCATTATTAGGTTGAATGTTGGGATACCGGTTTGGTTGTGGACCACTCCAAATGTCATGAATTCTCTTGATGCTTCTAAAATAAGCACCTTATGTCATGAGTATTGAAAGGATGTTGATCCTTTACCTTCTATATCAACAAAGTCTACCCATCCTCCTTCTTCCTCTTATGTTTAAAGTCCAACTACTAGTAACTACAATTATAAAAGGAATAGGAAGAGGAAGAGTAAGAAGAGAAACTCAGTGGAATATGTTATTCATGTTGAGGTTGTAATTCTATTCACTACTATTCATACTAGGATCAGGTCACCAACCTCTTCAAGTCATCTCAGAGACCAAAGCCTAGCCTTTGTGAGTAATTCTAGGGGCATAAGTCTAGTCACTTCTAGTCATATTGAAATTGGGTTACCAACCTCTATAATTCATGATGGGAGCATAAGTCCAGTCACTTCTAGTCATATTGACATTATGTTAACAACCTCTGCAAGAGATGTTGAAGACATGAAACCAACCATTGCAAGTCATGATGGGAGCGCAAAACTAACCTATACTAGTCATGTTGGAGATATGTCAACAACCTCTATGAGTTATGTTGAAGACAAGAAAGAAGCCACTACAATTCATGCTGGGGGAATGATTCTAGTCATTGCTAGTCATACTAGACAAACGTCACCAACCTATGTCAATCATGATGGAGACAAACCACTAAGAACTACAATTCATATTGGGGGAAATGACATTGTTGAGAAACATAGATGAATAGGACATAATCCCAAGTTCTCCTGTAATATTTGCAAGGGAGATCAAGTTATTCTTATATTCCCTTATATTCTTGTGGTACTAAGAGCATGGTCCTTGTCTGAAGTCCCTTTTGGTCATGCCATCTTTAGTTTCCTAGCAACTTGTTCAGCCATTGGTTGATGAAGTGGTCATCCCAATGCAATATTCGACTGATTTCTTAATGGATTTTGAATTTCCTTCGGATGAGGTTATATTTGAAGCTATGGTTATATATTTTCAACCTCTTCCTGAATTGGTTGAGGTCAAACTCTCATTGATATGTGACTTTGTGCTCGACATATGACATTTCATCATTAATAAAAAAACTAAGTGGTTTCCCTTGTTTTCAATCACAAGAAAAGTATTCACACATTGGGATTAGTGCAATACCTTGGATTCCATTTGATACCATTGTTTCTTTCCTCGCATATAACAATTATTTTCATTATTGGTTGTTACTCATACGATCACTTTCATGCATTATTCCATATGGCGCATGTGAGATATGTACCTGGTGGTGGTTCCTTCGAATCTTTTCATCCGATCTCTTCCAAATATTTCCTTATGTTGTTACTCATGTTGGATGATGGGGCATGTCTTAATTCCCTCTTTCCAACAGATCTGTTCCTATATAATTTGACACTTATTTTTTTGAGATAGGGATCTAGAGTCTTTATTAGTACCTTGGGGTTTGCAGTCATCAGTAGTAGGTTTTCCTGCTATTGACAGTGGGAATACATCAATGTCCCTTAATTGATAGATTCTACAATTTTTTTATGTCGGCTCTTATTTTAGATCTTTCCATAATGTACTAGGTATGTTTACACCCATTATCATTATCAGTGGATTGTATCACATTTTTTAACAATATAAAAAAATGATTGTTAATCAAACAATGTCTCATTTTCTTCGACTTCAGCACATCTATTTTCATAGTGTATACCCGTACCATTGGTGATTGATTTGAAGACCTCGGGTATTTAGTATCATCACCTCTTTTATGTTGTTTCTCAAGTTGCGTTGGATAGTACCACTTCCATTCATGACATTGGCACTTGTGGGGGATTAATTTGTTCAATTCTAGTTTCCATATATCGTCCTTTAATTCTATGAAATATATCCACTATGTAACTCTTTTGTGGCTATGATATATTTTGACATGCATCCATTGTGTATTCATTTTCGTGGCCATGATCAATACTTATATCTATACACAATTCATGGATATACAATGTACTTGATTTTCAAGCCATGATTTTGTCACTCGTAAGCATGGGTATGCCTTCCTTGGGAAGAGAGTATTCTTACTTCTTTTTTCTGTCGTAGGTTTTATGCTTGGACAGGATGTTGGAAACCTTCACGTAGGCCCACTGCATTCTCATCTTGCTTATTTGTAATTTGAATCAAACATTAGTTGTTCTTCTTACCTCAAAAATTAGGGGGCATATGTTACAACATCAATTCCCACCATATATGTATTGATGAATTGTTTGGCCTTTCCTTGTCCTACTTGCAGAATTTAATCCCCTTTTCCTCCTCTTGATTCTTCAACAAACAATATTTTTCGACATGTATGGGCCCTAACAACTCATTTTTTCTCAAAGAAATATAAATTTCCACATTTTTTGGTGGGGTTCGCGAGTTTACCCAGTTCCTGACCCCTTGTCTTCCGTACATAACTAATTGCAACCACTCCAACCACTTGGATATTATATAAATTGAGCCTAATACATGAAGAGAGGATAATCATACTTGAAGAAAACTTATGTTGGCTATATCCCACCTTGACTGCAATCCCTTATTTACTTGTTGTTGATTCATATCCTAAGACCTGGAAACCCTTGTTTTTTGCCTTTCCATGCTTTATATATTTGGCCAAAACTTTCCCTTAATCTTATTTGGGTCTCTGTTAAGAACCAAACATCAATATAGCATAGAAAAACCTCAGGAAATGTAATCAACGCCTTGAAAAAGAGATAATTTTAGATAATAAGCCTCTTCGAGGGGGCAACCTCCTTTTACCCCACTTAAATGTTCAAGTACAAGATGATTCAAAACAAAAATGTCTCCTTGGTATATATAGGAGACTAGGA
>JZKD02S0552892.1:198814-213960 GCA_000966675.3 Picea glauca
GTATATATAGGAGACTAGGAGGTATAATTACAACTAATGGCCTAAAGCCGACATAAATAAAATAAAATTACTAATATAATATGCCCCAATTAAGGGGTAGTGAGCCAATATTAGGTCTTAACAGTCTCCATAAGAATTGAAGTAAGAGATGCAACATATATTCAATGGCTTGGGTGGAGGGACCTGGAGTCTGACCTCCGGGTAGTGTCGCAATAGGTGCAGGTGATAACTACCTATATTTTGTTATCAAATAATAAAGATACCTCTTTCCTATAGAATATTTGTGTCTGGATATATGATTATCACATTTAAATATCTTACCTTTTCAACAATAATTGTTGCAATCATATTTTTTTTCAATCATTTTCATAAAAGTTAGTTATTATATAACGTTTGTCCTTTGTTGTTTTCTACTTGAGTGTTTTCCGAGTTGTCAAAGGAATAATTTGGAAGGAGCACAACAAGTTTTCAACCACAGGATCTTATTCATATGGATATGCATATTTTTCTTTGTTTTACCTGATGATGGGTGGAGTGTCCACTCGAAACGTTGGACGTTTCAAAAAAAATGTACACAATACTTATCCAAAATTATTATCTACACTATTAATAGTTAGTTCATTGATTGATTTAATTGCAAATATTTGACTGCATTTTTGGGATTTGGTTTGATCTTTAAATGCTATGTTATGGATTTAACCCATAGCCATAGGGAATCTTCCCTATAACAATAGATTTTAAGTTCTAATCGATTTTGTTGTTGATAGAATTGGATAAAACTCATGTAGGTGTTGTATGGTTGCATAAACAAAAGCAATGAGAAATTATAACAATAGCTTTTGGGTTGTAATAGATATTGTTTTTGATAGAATTGATAAAATCCATGTAGGTGTTGTATGGTTGCATAAACAAAAACAATGAGAAATTAAAAGTTATTACTATAACATTGATATACGGTTGCAAAAACTCTAGCAATGTGTTTATGATGACTAAAATATTTATATTAGTATATGATTGAGGAATCCAAGTATTTGCCAGTTTACAAATATAGCTAAGTCAATATTGTTTATGAGATTGTGTTTACCCAATATTGTTTATGATATTGTGTTTACCTATCGGCATAGTTGATTGATGACCTATTATAGGATTCCATTAAGAGTTTAATGCTCTATCTAATTAATAGAGCATTAAATGGCTTACAAATTTCCTCATTTGAGATAACTAATACAAATGATATTAGGATAATATGATAAACGAAAAATGGCGATAGCTTACTCTCAAAGAGTTTGGTATATTCTTAAAAAAAAAGAAAATGGTTATGAAATTAATTGAATAGATATATGTTGAACATAAAACTTGAAGTTTTGTATTTTTTTGATAGGATAGTTTTTTTTTTTTTTTTTTTTAAAAAGCCATGGCCTTTATTCTCAATGTCTTATTTGGAAGCTTGTGCAGGTGAGCTTATGTATTTGGACTCTAAAATGTAAGGTGAGCAGTGTAATTCTTGAAATCAGTTAGTCACTAATTAACATAATGGCCATGGTTATGGATTCATATGGTTATGGATTCATAATTTAGTTGTATGGGTTAATAATGATGTGATGTAACAGTTTTTCAAAAAAATTCGCATTTAAACTTGGAGGAGATAATAAGTATCTTTAGATATGACTAATCACTAGGAAAGAAGTAAATATAATATTTGTTTATTCAATTGTTCCTTAGTAACTATAGTGTATTCCTTAAATGTTTTATAATTGGTGGAATTGTGGTTGTTGAAATGCTTTATAATTGGTGGAATAATGGTTGTTGAAATCCTTATATATAAGAGGGAAATTCTAACAATTTCCTTGCGAATAATTGCATGAAAGCGTGGATTAGATATCGCATATATCTACCAATATGGGTGATGGCTACAACTAAGGTAAGGATGAGAGTTTTTTTCGATGTGTTATTTGGACAAGTATCTTAGTTCTTTACTTGAAATTGAATAATGATAGTTCTTTGTTGAATTGGATAAAATTATTAGAGAGGTTGACCCATTGATTCTTGTTGATTAATTTCAAATGGATAATTAATGTTACATATAATTTTAAATGGATAATTAATGTTACATATAGATTCAAATTTTGGTATATAAAAATTTGTAATGATTGTGGATATCATAGGAATGACCTAATTAAGTTTTAATAACCATATCTTGAGATCACAATCCAATAGTTGAAGGCACATTGGAAAATAATAGTAAGCATGAGGTATATAAAATTGTTGAAAAAATTGTAATGATTGTGGTTATCATAGGAATGACCCAATTAAGTTTTAATAACAATATATTGAAATCATAATCCACTAGTTGAAGACACATTAGAAGACAATGATAAGCATGAGGTATATAAATTTGTTGATCATTATAAGGATAAAGTAATATACCACTTAATGAAATTGATTGAGAAATGACAGTCATGGTCATGGTCATGTCACAAGGTTTACAACTTGAAGTATTTTAAGTGTTTGTTGAAACTTGTTTGTTATGACATGGCATTATTTTCCACATGTTTTATCATGGTATATTTGTAACACTCTAATCTGCTAGTTGAAGGCACATTGGAAGATCATGGTGAGCATAAGGTATATAAATTGTTGATCGTTATAAGGGTAAAGTAATATTCCACTTAATGAAGTTGATTGAGAAATGAAAATCATGGCCAATATACTCTCATACATAAGGTTTAAAGGAAAAAAAACACACACAGGGTGGATATGATTATTTACAACTTGAAGTATTTTAAGTGTTTGTTGAAACTTGTTTTTTATAACATGGAATTATTTTAAAGGAAAAAAAACACACACAGGGTGGATATGATTATTTACAACTTGAAGTATTTTAAGTGTTTGTTGAAACTTGTTTTTTATAACATGGAATTATTTTCCACATGTTTTAGCATGATATATTTGTAACACCGTAATCCGTTGGTTGAAGGCACATTGGAAGATAATGGTAAGCATGAGGTATATACAATTATTGATTTTTATAAGGGTAAAGTTATATCACTCTTAATGAAAATGATTGAGAAATGACAATAATGGCCAATATACTCTCATATATAAGGTTTAGAGGAAAAAACACGCACATAAGGCATATATGGTTATTTACAACTTGAAGTATTTTAAGTATTTGTTGAAACTTGTTTGTTATGACATGACATTATTTTCCACATGTTTTTGCATGTCATATTTGTAACAATCAATATGGGTGTTACTTGAGAAACATATTATTATTGTTTCTTTAAGAATATAAAACAATTAAGCAATCCAAATGTAATCAACAAGGAATAAATATAGCCAATACAAAATATAAGAAATGTGTCTTTGTTATAGCACAAATTTCCACACCTATGCATTTGTGACCTGGCCTTACCCTTTTCCTAGCTTGCTAAGAAAAATCCCAATCTTTCCTCATCATGTCATATAAAAAACTTGACATTTGTTGATATATGTGGGCTTCCCTTATGCAACAGACGAACATCCGTTCCTTTCAATATTGCAACTCGCAGATGCCCTAAAAAATCATGAAAAATAAAATAATTTTGAGTTTTCAAGCGGGTCTTTTGGTTGGGATCGTTTCCCAACGTCCGGATTCCCATATAAAACAAATTCCAACTTCCCTTACCCCTTGGGGAATATATAAAAGAACCATTGAGGGCGAGAATGAGAAATGTTTTTTGGTGCAAGGTTATGTTGTTGAGATCTAGCAAGCTTCCCTATCCTTATTATCCTCTAAGTAACATTCCCCAATTTGGAAACTCCTTTTCCAGTGCCTCTTTCCTTCTTATATAGTCATAGGGTGTTTCCTTATCCCCATTTAAGATATTTAAGGAAGAGTATTTTGGTTGAGTTGATTCTTGAAGGATTTGTGGAAGAACCTGGGTAGTTGCCTCCAAAACAGTGCCAAAAATGAGTCAGACTATAATTAACCTTTGTATTTGGTGTTAATCGAAGAGATCTTTTCCCCTTAAATTTGTGTGTTCAATGCAACAT
This sequence comes from Picea glauca, assembly GCA_000966675.3. NCBI lineage: Eukaryota > Viridiplantae > Streptophyta > Pinopsida > Pinales > Pinaceae > Picea > Picea glauca. The sequence continues at coordinate 202,850 of JZKD02S0552892.1, forward strand.
TGTGTGCCTTTTCTTATTATATTTTCTTTGAATATAGTATATGACATGTATAGTTTTTTATTATATAACTACCTTGTAATAACGCTTGTCTTGATTCTATTTTGTAGGATAGTTTCAGAAAAGGATCAAGAGCTCTTCAAAAAGTAGGAGCATGGATCGACATCAAATGCGAGACTTAATATGCACTCCTTATACTTCTTTATTTCCCTACTTTCTTCTAGTACTTTCTTCTAGTAAAAGTAGTTGTTCTTTCAGTTTTGTATACGTTTCTGTGAGGGAAGATTTCAATCTTCTCAATGCAGTATTGATCTGTCATGATTTGACCCAAAGTCACGGGGGAAATATCATGTCAACAGTTTCAAGGTTTCATAATTCATATAATAAATTCACACTTTAATCATTATAAACCAACAATATAGAATTTAAAAATGAAAAAAAGGTATGCACAGTTATTATCTTATTGAATTCCAATTGGTGATCCAATTAGTGCTCTAGAATCCCACGATCCAATCATGAACTAAAGATGGGGGAATTAGAATGAAAGATTTTATTTGCACCCAATGAATGTAACTACATTTATTGTTATTCCCCATTGAGTAGGGAACAAACTTAATGACATGAGGTAATTTACGGAATAAAGAAAAAATATACAAATAAATCATAATTCCCAAAGGAATATCACATACCAAAATCCTAGTTGACAGACCTCGATGTGATGGAGAGAATCATGGTATACAACACACACAACAACTTCTCATAGAATGGTGTGAAAGATAATTAATGTCTCTATCATTTTTTATGATCACAACCACATTCATCAATGGACCCCCTTCACAAGGATCTTCCTACCACCCTTTCTCATGGTGCATGCAGTCACACTTTGTAGTGGCGCATCCTAAGGACTAGAAAAGAATAATTCAAGTATCCAAGAATTATATGAACCTTAGTAACCAATGAATGGGAAGTACACTGCTATCCTCTTAGTAACATTATACTAAATTATAATAACCAATAATCTACTCTACCAAGTACCAAATTCAAAATAAAAAAATTCTTGCACAAATGGTAAAATATCAGAACATTCCCTTGTAGGCCACCCAACTCTCTTTAACGTAAGAAATCCTTCCCACATATAACATTATTTTCAATATTTGGTTCTTGGCATTCCCCATTATCATGCAAGGGTGAAATTTGGATTAAGAGTGAAATTACAAGTTTCCATAGTAAGGTAAAAGTAAGTTATGACTTTTCTTCTTATCCCTTTTACCCCAATTAACTTTAATGACAATTTTCTCAAGTTTTACCCTTATTGAATCCTTGCTAGTCTCTATGATATATGGTCATTTTAATTGAGACATGATCCCTTTCCCTTGATTGCATTTCTTCATATTCTCATTATCATATCAACTTATAATAAACTAGTCCTTTAATTAACATCAATATACATGCCATGTCATCATCATAAATCAAAAGTATCTTAACAAGGAGGTTCATCAATTTGCATGTTATTCAATAGAGTGGTATATTAATAGAAATCACATAATTACAATGGATAACCATTCTAAATCATCATCAAACAGTATCAATGTTATATAGACAATATTAACAACAATAGTTCTAAAGAAATCATCAATAAGAAAATATCACCACTCATCACAAACCAAGAAACAACATAGTTCTATGAACTTTCACAACCAATTATTAGTAAAAAAATAAAATAGTAAGGGGATGATTAATTTAGAAAAAAATATCCTTACCATCCATAAGTAAAAATAACAGACCAAATATTTGGTAATTACAATCCTCCCCCACTAACAAGGGATATGACATTGAAGCCAAATCATATCCCTAGTGTGTAGTATTACTAGTGTCATTATCTTTTACTAGTATTGTTAGTAAACCTTGACCCAATTTATTACTCTATTATGCGTGTGCTACTACTTATTGCTAATGACAACCATAGGATTAGTTATAAATTCTCCAATTTCCTTCATTTATATAGGATGGAAGTCGAACACATAACTATGGTCAAGCACGTATCTCTTACATAAAGATACATGAAAAACATCATTAGTTTTCACATGTTGTATTAAGGATAGTTTGTAAAAAATGACACATATTTTCACCAGACCTCAAAAGGTTAATAATATCTTGATGCTAGTTTCTTCCATTTCCCTAAGTGCAAAGAACTCATTTTTGAGTTAACATTAAGAGATACCTTTTCTCCAACCTTTAATGTTTTTTCTGATCTCATTTTATTTACATATTTATTTGTTTAGACTTGAGTATTCTTTAGATTTTGTTGAAATTGTTTCACTTTATTTTCCATTTATTCCAAGGTGTCATGCTCTTGAGTGAGTGGTAATTCTAGGTTATCCCAACTAACATGGGAGTTTCACTTTTTGTTCATTTATGGCTTGAAATAGACTTTCTTTATGGATTGATGCTATCCATTACTACTAGAAAATTCCATGAAGGATGGGTATTCTTTTTATCTTCTTAGTTGATTCATCTCATATATTATAAGAATTTCATCTAGATTCTATTTGACCATATGTATTTGGATGGTAAGTTTTTACGAAAATTAGATTTGTATTTATATTATGAAAGAAAATATACTTGAACTTGGAGGTAAACTTTGAGTGGTGATTTATCACAATTAATTTTGGTACACCATGTAGACTTACTACTTCTCAAATCAAATTGAAAGCTATATCACATACTCAATGAGTAGTCTTAACCGATATTAAGTGGACTATATTCACAATTTGGTTTAGTACAACCAATATCGAGTCATTACCTTTGGAGGTTCTTAGTAACCCCAAAATGAAATACTTAGCTATTTAGTCTGACTTCCAATGATCTAGGAGGATCTCCAGACAAGCATTTAATACTTTGCACACCATCAAGAAGATCGTTAAAATTTTGATTGATGATAGGTGACAAAGTTTAAGAGGAATGATTAATGCTTAAAAAAATGATTAATACTTTAAATGATTTTGAGAAACTCATGCATTATTTATTCAAATTGAAAAAATGATTAATACTTGGAGTGAGTGGAATTACTCATGTGTTTTTCATTTAATTTGTAAAAAGGGTAAATTAGTTGTGTGAGAATCCACCTCGCAAATTAGTTTCCTAGTTATAAGGGGAAATTGGTTTTGTGTGAGAATCCACCTCACAATTAGTTTTTCTATTCTCAAGAAGAAGATGAGAGTTGCATAGGTTGGTTTGGTATTCTTCCTCATCTTATCACAAGTGGTTTCCTATAAGCTTCATCTACAACTTCATCCAACCAAGAGGATTAGTTGGATAAATGTCAGGAAGATGACCAAGTGTCACAAACATGAATGGAGGTAAATAATTATACATGTTCAATTCCTTTTATTATTAATGATGATACTTCCTTTGGAGTTTTTGAAAGGAACACCAAGGGAATTGGCTTGAAATTGCTGAGGAATATGGGGTATAAAGGAGGAGGACTTGGTATAAATGGCCAAGGCATCATTCAACCACTAGAGGTTGTAAGAAGACCCCGGTTTGTAGGATTGGGGTATGGTGAAGGAGAATTCTCAAAAGCAGTAGAAGCAGGTAGTTCTTCAAGAAAAAAAATTGAATCATCACCAATACCATATAAGAAAAATGATGGCACATAACTTTCTGAAAGTTATATATCTAGCAAGAGATTCCAGAGAAAATCAAAGTTTCCTTAGAAATATTGGGACAACAAGAGTATTGCAAAGTGTTGGAAGAGAAAATATCCTTACATTGGAGGAAACAAAGACATGAATTCATGGAACTATTTCCCCCACTACAAAGTGAGTGGTCACTGGATCACGAAATGTTGGAAGCTGCATCCTAACATTGGTCCAAAGAAGGACAAACAAGTTATGCAAGCACCTATGAAGCAACTATAAGTGAGGAATAGGATCATGCCATGTAAGATCCTTGAAGAAGAAGGTCACCATATAAATAAAGAGATCTCGTTAGCCTGGTTGGTTAATAGATGGGTAGCCTATTTGAGTATCCAATCCATGGGGCTATAGAGGACCTCAAAAATCAAATTTCCTAGAATTTGATGAAGCCATTGCCAATTCAAAGAGCTCATCGAGAGCTAATCGACGACGTTCATTTCATCTAAAACAGACTCTATATGCAAATGTTATGGCCATCTGAAATTTTCCGTAAACATGTAAATATGATGAAGCCGACTGTTGGGACTCAGAAATGTCTTATTCTCATCCACCTTTCCCTTCATTATTCTCCACATTTCATCGCCCCATTAACCTTTCACGATATCATTTCCATAAATATACTTGGGTTTCACCTTATTTTTCTCCACTTCATTCATTTTAGTATTAAAAGGGAATTTGTGATTAAATGTTAGAATATCAACATGTTTTCATATATATCTCAAAAATGTGTGATCTTTGTAATGAGTAGGAATATGAGAAGGATTAATTCAAAAGGACTTCTTGAATACTTCCTCCACCATTTCAATATTTGAGGAGATAATTCAAGCCCATTCCAAGGAGAAGATCATGGAGATTTGGTTGGAATATCTTATCCAAGATATATGAGAGATGTGTGTGAGGATTTGAAGCGATTATATTTTGTAATAATGGGAAATAGGTTGAGAGAAAAATGGATCTGTAATTATGAGATGGTTATATTATCTTCAAGGCTCTCATGTATAAAAGAGAGTGCTCTCTCTTCATGAGAATTGAATTAGAGAATTCAATTAAATTAGAGTTAATTTGTAGTCATTTAGTAGTAGTCCTTAGGATTTGAAAGAGAAAGAGATTCTTAGCTTTGATTCATGGATTTCATTTTCATGCTTTCATTATTTTGTTATGAAGATTGATTTGATTATTATAATGTAAGATTGCTTCATTGGCATGAGCTCACATATGTTTTTCTGTCATTCAACTCTCCACATGTATTTTCTTTTCCTTCATATAGTTCTCCATTTCTAGATTAATTCCATTTACGCAATTTCCCATTCTTAGAGTAATTTCATTTACGCAACTAGATTAATTCAATTCCAAGTCATGTGTTTCACTTTCCTGCATTAGATTAATGATTTGATTATGGTCATGTCTTAGATTAATGATTCGATTTCAGTTGTAGCTTAAACATTAGATTAGATTAGTCCCGCTTCAATCTTGCATATACTTTGCATGTTCTTTGTCAGTTTATGAACCCCGGGTTGACAAACTAAATAGTTGGGCAAGTATGACAACTCAATTAATACAACATTAGTTCGGCCCAATATAACAATTGTCATTCCCTTGTCACGATTGTTTTTCCCTTTGCAAGTAGTTATGTTCATTTGAACAGAACAATTGTCATTCCTTTTATTACGATTTTTGTCCCTTTGCATGGGTTGCATCTCTGGAGGATGGGTATTGAAAACGGAAGGTAAGAACCTCTGTAGGCGACAAGTAAAATGCTTGTTCCAGTGCCTACATTTGGATGATGCATAGAGGTTGTATTTTAGGACATATTTAGAGCCCAACACTGACTATGCATTCCATAGAATGTTGGCATCATCAAGTTAATGTGGAAACACCATGGGCTACCACATGTCACACATTTTGTGACTCTTTGGGCTCAAGTGGACCAGTAAAAATGTCCCATGTTCTGGTTGTATAGATACCATGTGGTAGTATGAAAGATGATTGTGCATTATGTACAGTGGCTCCCCACCAAATGAGTGTTGCACTATCCAATCTTAAAGAAGCAAGCTGAATCTTAGTTTCATCATCTTGAATTTTTTGTATCCTACAATACAGCTCAATCTGACGAATCCAATTATCTAATTTCTCAGCATTTACTTCTCCATTGTACATTGGCAATTCAAATTTCATATCAAGATTTAACAAAGGAATTTGTGAAGGAGTTTTACTATGTCCTTTTTGAGAATTTGGAAGAGGTCTTGAACTGGTAGAAGAAGAATAAGAAGATGGAGGTGAGGGTGGTGGAGAAGCACCATTCCCTCCATTTCCATGTGGAGTTTTATCACCACTATCTCCCTTGTGCTTTGAAGGGTTGGAGCCTTCACCTTGCAACCTTGTATTCCTTTCTTCCATCAAGAGTTTCATCATTTCTCTCATTTCCATGAAAGCCTTTCTGAGATCTTCATCTTCTGCAGGAATATGTTCATGACTCTCTTTATGAGACATACTTGGTGAATGTCTACTTGAAGCTTGCGGTGATGATATAATCTTCCTTCTTGAAGGATGAGAACTTGGCTCTACAAGTTGACCTTCTCCTCTTGTGAGTTTCAACCTTGTGAGCATCAGAAAACAAAACACTTGCAAATAATCAAGTCTTCAAAAACCTATACTCTGATACCAACTTGATCTAAAAATGAAGAAGACTTGTATTCTTGAAATTATTTGCAAGATTTATTTCATGTGTTAAAATGAAAATGGATCAATTTTGCAACACAACTTTTATAGAAATTACTCATTCAAGATGCATATAAATATCAGCAATAAACAGTGAACAAAAAACACATAACACAACAAATGATAAAGGAGTTCACCCCTCTCTTGGGCTACATCTCTTGGTCCAGCTTCCAATGGATCTTTTGTAGTATTTTCTCAAAGTGCTCAAATATATGATTTACAATGCTCAAAATTCCAAATAGATGGTTCCAATGGTGTTAGAATGTCCAAAAACCCCTAGCTAGTCTTTTTTGGCACCTCGTTTGGCCAAAAATTGAAGAAGATAGGATTCCTGGAAGTTCCCCTTCAAACTTGTTGTCTTTGGATCGAAAAAATGCACCCTTGTTGCCTCAACCTAGCCCCCATGCACATTTATGTGCAAAAACCCAGCACCGGGCGCAACCACACAACTGGTGCGAACTGTAAGACGGTTATAGGCGTGCCTAGACCCTAACCGCTAAGGTTGTGGTCATACGGGTCATGTGACCACGCGCAAATGCAAAATGGGCTCCGTTTCAAAGGCGAATAGATAATGGACAAGTGGCGAGCATTGGTTGTATAACTGTTTGAACCACAATAAAAATCTGCACGCGTGCCAATGGTATGACCAAGGGTCATATGGTATGGTATATGACCGAGGGTTGGGGCTAAGCCCCAGCTCGGATGCACCCCAACTATCCATATATGCAAATTCAAATAAATTTAAAAAAGTTACATAGTAAGAACTACTATGGTGGCGCATTGGCAGCGTGGACTTTGCAAAGGCTTTGCATGTGGGTAGAGGTCATGGGGTCGAGTTCGATGGACTCCAAATAAATTTTATAAAACCAACCAATAACAGTGTGCCACATGGCAACCCATGACTGAGCCACATGGCACCATACAACCAACCAAAAACAGCCACATGTCACAATATCATTCATCCACATCTGCCAACCAATGAATTCCATGTGTCATATGGTCTTTCCAATTCATCTTTGCCACGTTTTGTACGAACATGCCACATCAACATCCATACAGACTGTATGGACTGTACAGTCAGCATCCCTTTTTTTTGCCTATTTGACGTTTTCAACAGAACGCAATATCTCTCTCATCCAACGTCCGTTTGAACCCAAATGCATTGCGTTGGGTTTTTGACGACAAGGTCTACGCTCCTATTCGATTTGAAGCAATTCCGAAAACTTTGAATTTTTGAGCAAAATTTGATCCCTTGGATCAGTTATGCATCCCTAATGGTTGTAGGTTAAAGTTTGTAACATAAATTATAGTTTTGGTAGAAACCTTTCAAAAGACCAAAAAATATGTTTTTTGAGGAAATGATTTTATATCTCCAATGCAAAAAAGTAGTATGACTAGTGCCTTTACTATTGGGTTAATGGATTCAAAAGAGATTAGAAAAGCTACCTCCTTTGGGGTGTAATCCCTTTTACTTCCCAAAGCAAGTTTCTCTAGGCTAGGGTTTAGGCCAAGAGGGTGTATTCCCTTATACTTATCTTACTGAACCGTTGTCTAAGAAAATAATATGAAGCATAAAATGATGAAGACTAAGGTGGGGGTGTACACCCTCATACTTACCACCTAGTTCCTAGCACAATAACCTTGACTTTAAAGAAATGATAGAAAGAAATTAAACACCATACCAATTCAAAGAAAAATGCCCAGATAATCCACCACAATGGAAATAGAATATCCTTCCAAGGCTAGCACATCCATTCCTCCATCAAACATTCATAAGTATATCCATACACAAGTTCAAAATAGATAAAAGAGCTAAGAGGGACGGAAATTTCAGACCAAGTCTCTCACAAGAGGGAGAGTTATGATTCAAAATGAGATCAAATGATCTCTATTTACACTAAAAGTAGCTAACATAATTTGTCCACAAATCAAAGAGTAAAACACAATATTAGGGGTCAAAACCCCTAATATTTCCCCGTTAACAAATTAATATTAAACAATTCACTTAAAATTTCACTTTTTGCACAAATTAAACCCTAATTTAGGAGGATGTCACCCCTTGAGGGGACGTTTTTCCACTTTGAAGAAATCATTGGTGTTGGAGAAGCATGGAAGGGCCTACAAAGGCCATGTGTCAAGCATCAAGGCACTAATATCCTGGTGGAGGGACTATTATCCTAAAAACATCCATGTGTCAAAGAGTGACATCTCACCACCATGCCCTAGCCCCCAAAGCATGACCTGAAGCTCAAAATAGGACTTTTTTGCCTCCAGGGAAAATAATTTGGCAAGTGAGGGTTGGGCTAGGTTTTAGAAGTCATCATCAAGTCCATCCAAGTATGATATCTCTCATTTGGAATGCAAGCCCCTGACATCCATCTTGTGGGATTGTATCCCCATGGAAGCCCAAGCTAGGCTTGTTCTCCCAAAATTTTCCACCATCTAGGTCCTGCAAAGAAAATGAGCATGCCCTCCAAGGATATCAAGTCATAACATCATGATAAGTTAATCCAATCAATAAATAAACCATTTGATCATGTGCATAAGAGATCACTATATCAAACAATTAAGAGCTCAAAGAAATTATGGGAGGGTTGATGAGGTGTCCTATTGGGTAGGTCTTGCCCTAGGTCAAGGAGAGATTCCAAGAGGTCCCTCTCTAATCCATGTAAATTATATGAGGTGTATGGGGTCAAGAATCAATGGGCATATGACTCATGACATACAAGGTATCGCAGTGTCTCATTCATGGGTTCCTTTGCATAGGATCTATGGTACCTTCATCTGCAATGCGTTGTTTTCCAAGCCCATCAATTTTCCTTTTACCTTTATTTATTTACATTTTCATTCATAATAGCATAAGGAGAGATTGAAGGTAACTGCAATGGCATGGTGAACAAATGATGGAAATGTCACCCACAAAAACCTAATGGAAATGAGAAGTTTGGCTCATGATCAGACCCCCTTTATCTCAACAATGCAACTGAGATCCATTTCCCTAGTTTGGTGACCAGATGATGACAATGTCATACCACTAGATATCCATGGACGTGATAGGTCAGCTCGTGATGAGACCTCCTATCCTTCAACTAACCTTTTAAGAATTTATTTATTATATTTTGGTTTCCCTTTATTCAGAGATAAGTGTTTCATTTATTTCTTGGGTGATCCCTGAGCGAAGCATCTGTAAGGTTTTTATAAGGCCTTTATATTTTACCCAACACCAACCCCTTTGGTCCTTTAGCCCCTTCTTCCCATAGAATGAGGGGAACTCCTTCTTAGGTCAATATACGCTAAAATCCTAAGATATAAGGAAATGGAGGTGAATAATGATGGAAAGTGTTAAGTATGGTCAGGAATGGTACGATGGCTCATTAAGGGAGTTCCCAGTAGCAAACCCATTCTGAAAGAAAACTATTTACTAGGGAACAATGTCAACCACCAAGGTGAATTAGAGAAAAAGGAATAATGTCCAAGCACATATCATGGAATATAGAGAAATATAAGATACAACATAATCAAATGGATTAAATATTTAAGTGATGATCACCAAAATATTGACGTGTACCTCATGAAGGAAGGCCCACTTCCTTCTAGAGGCCAGTCGATGTAGTGGATTCCATTTGTAAACCTGTGACCATATGTGATGGTGAGTGGGTTTTCTGTCTATGAAAAATGATACTACTGGTCAGGTAGTCTCTTGACACTCCATATTTTCAACCTGAGGGCCTCAAGACACGATCTCCTTAGTTATCCACAAAATGGGGATAACAATGTTGAAAGGGGACATTTTGACACTTCGACAAAAAGTAGCCATGGTTATATTCAAAAGTTTCAAAATTCAGAGACAAACTTGTTGGTGTTGTGTATGCTGAGTTTTGATCCACAAAATGAGCGCCTTTGTTTATAAATCAATGTAAGTCTTGTTTAATTGTGTTTTTCATCTTTTTGAGATTTTTAAGAGCATAAAAATGTACTTGTATATTCGGGTGGCATTTTTATGCTGCAACAGGGCAGTGAGATATGAAATTTGCAAAGAATTTTTTCCTATTCCTAAAATTGGATCATGGAAAACAAGGGAGATGGATATTTCCCTTGGTTCATATCATGGTGTAGTGGTTTGATTCCAAGGTTTCTTCCATTAATTCACTTTGATGGAAATTGTGATTTTGAATTTTTTGTTGCACGGGTTTGAAGTGGAGTTTGGAAACCATAGAGTTTCACCACTAGTGCACAATTGGGTGCTAGAAAAATTACCTTAATTTTCATGTTCCCTTAAGATATGTTCAAACATTGTAAAGAGGTTTTTATTAGCCACTCTTAGGTGATTATTGTAACATCCTACTCTGGCGCACTGACAAAACTTATTCTTTGAGGACACTTGCTCGCAAGTGATCTGGATTTTTATGATGATGAACCACTTAACCTTGATGATGATGCGTCATGATTGATGACAAGATGTTTTACTATTGCTATATACATGTGCTATTGACTAAGTTTCATTGAGTGTTCAGGGTTTCGGACCTTGAGGATGCAAAGGCATCGGTGGAACTCCCTTGGACTCCGGATTGAGTTAGGGAGTAGGCTATTTGAGTTGTTTTCATTTACAGTGATATTGTGTGGTTTTGATGATATGCTATTGATTTCATGATATGTTGTTGACATGATATGACATGATGGTTGATGATGCAGGCTGAC
>JZKD02S0552892.1:238186-250796 GCA_000966675.3 Picea glauca
TCTTGGTGCTTCAAATTTCATTTTGGGCATGGAAATTAAAAGAGATCAAAAAAGGAGGAAACTCTGGTTAAATCAGAGAAAATATGTCGAGACAATATTGTAGAGGTTTAATATGTAGGAATGTAAACCGGTTAAGGTTCATATTCTTTTTGGTGTAAAGTTATCTGCGGATCAGTGTCCCAAGACACATGAAGAAGAGGAGGACATGTCTCATGTTCCATATGCGAGTGTAGTTGGCAGTTTGATGTATGCAATGGTCTGTACTAGACCAGACATTGCACATGCAGTGGGAGTTTTGAGCAGCTATATGTCAAAACCAGGGAAGGACCATTGGACAACAATAAAAAGGGTTTTCAGGTATTTGCATGGCACTGCTAGCTATGGATTATGCTACGAGGGAAGCCCTAGATTGGACAGAGTGGTAGATATGCATGGATTTGTGGATGAAGACTGGGCTAGAGATTTGGATCGTAGGAGATCCACAAGCAAGTATGTGTTTAACCTATTTGGAGGAGCAATAAGTTGGATGATCAAAAGACAGGCTGTAGTGGCACTTTCAACTACAGAATCTGTATACATGGCAGCCACTCATGCAAGTAAGGAAGCAGTATGGTTACAAAGATTGTGTTCAGGTATTGGGTTGGTACAAGAAGTTGTAAGGATAGAGTGTGACAGTCAGAGTGCAATTTTCTTAGCAAAGAACCTTGCTTATCATTCAAAGACAAAGCACATTGATGTTCAATATCACTTTGTAAGAGACATGATTGAAGAAAAGAAAGTATCACTGATGAAGGTGCACACTTTGAAGAATTTTGCAGATTCAGTAACAAAATATGTGAGCAGAAAGACGTTCTCTTGGTGTAGAGAATCCATGGGCATTGTTGCCCTGGATTGTTGACTATGTAACCCCATAACCCCCTATGTGCAAAGAAAACAACAAGTGGGATAATGTTGGGTATGTGTTATATTCTTTGCATGAGTAGTAGTGTCTAAGAATCTGCGTTGGGCATGCAGGGCGGTTAGAGGGGGGCTGCAGGGGGGTGAAGCCCCCCATGCAGGGGTTTAGGGGCAATGCCCCTGGAAAAAAATAAATTTTGGGACGACATATTTCCAGGACGACAAATTACCGGGACGACACATTTACAGGACCACATGATATTAGGTGGTTTTTCGGCACATGGTTTTTTGCCGATGGTTTTCTATTTTCGGTTAAGGAATTAGGGTTTTGTACTAATCCAGGTCATTGGGTTAGGGTTTTGGATGTCGTTGGCTCCTATATGTATATTGTATTGTAAAAAATGTAACACAATGTATAAATATAATATATGTTGGTTTTTCCCGGTTTGGGTTTCCAGGTGAAAAATATCTGTGTAATGTTTGTATTTGCCATTGTATCTTTTATGTTCTTTTCTGAATATCAGTTTGCAGTAGATATTGTACAAGGTTAGAATTTACAGATTTGACCATAAATTCAAACTTCACGTCTTGTCTTTCTAAGAGTATTAGGAGATGCACTGGGGTAGGGCGCACTGATCTATCTGTATATTAGGTCAATCCCTTCACTTAAGGTTCCTCAACAAGAGGATTAGGGTTTCTACAACTACACCTGCTAGTAACCCTAGCTGGAGTGTGTTGGAAGCTACTCCTGCTAGTAACCCTAGCGACACTTCCTCAACGAGCTCAATATCCTAGCGGCTATGCTTCCTTCTAGCATTTAGACTGAATGAAGGAGGTGTGGGCCCATAACCTGTTATAATATGAAATATGTGTGCTCATTTTACCATTGACAATACCATTTTCACCGAACCATAGGCTGAAACCACCCTCCGAGCACCTTAACCTTGACAGAGAATCACTCCAGAGGAAAACCCTAGGCTAGATAGATAAACAAAGGGTAGTGCACATTTCCCCAAGGATAGAGAATCAACAAAGGCTGATCAGATGTTCCAAACCCTAGCCAAGAGATAGTCCAAGCCAAAACGTAACTGCTAGTTACAGCAGCTGCAACAACAACTCTCCTCCAAACCTACGCACAAGACTGCAACTGCGTTGCATAGAACTGGTTCTTTGCAACTGCTGATATGTGTCAAATGAGAGACTGGTGCCCTGTATTTATAGTGGTTCTGGCAGACTTACTGGGGCTGACTTCTCCTTCTGGGCACCTATCTGTTCAGTATATTATCATTATTTCTAGTCGACTTCTTCTCTTGGAGGCTAATAGCCTAATATAAATTATCTTCTTGAGCCAACAAGTCTTCTGGGGTTATTAGCCAACTTATTGGGGTTTCTTCTTTCTTCCCGGAGTATTCTATTCTCATCAGGTTCACATGTGGAGGTAAATACCTCCCGCAACTACCATAATATCAACATAATTTTCATTTACTAATGATGAAATAGTATAACATTTTTATTTATATTAGAATTTTTTAAATACCCAAAAGTTGAGTCAATATATTTCTATTTTTTCAAGAGTAAACGTGTAGGGTTGCTTAGTATTAAAGGGTACTTCTCTACTTATTATTTTTAACCATAAGAAATTGGTAAGTTGTTAGAGTAATATGGGCTAGGACCAAGGTCATAATTACTGGATTCCACTATAACCCAAGAGTATATCCAACAACCCATAAGCCAAATATACAAATAACTTATGACATAGAAAGGGATCAGACGTCGCAAGACACATATACAAGGGGGGTTCCACTCGTTTTGGGTGTAAATTATTATAGCCTTATCAAAATTGGTCAAATTTCTCATTGGAAATTTGAACCTTACTAGGGAGAGTGCAAGACCTACCTCCCAACCATTTGATCTATTTCCCCTGAGCAAAAGGTACATTTCAAATTTATCTATAGATATAGATATTGGGGTTGGGATAATGTTTGTAAGGTAATGAAATCCATACAATGAATATGTACCAAATATTTTAAGGGAAGATATTAGTTCACTTGGAAAATTTATCTCTTTTTCAATAGATTATTTTTATTGTAGAAAAATAAAATACAACCCTTTCCAACTCCTACAATCATCTACAAAGCATTGGTACAATGTTTGGAGGGAAAAGGAATTCCTAGAAAGAATATGTGATGGATATTTTAAGGATAGAGACTAAGTCACTTGGAGAATTTATCTTCTTTTGAATGGATTTTCCATTGTAGAAAAATAAAATATAACCCTATGCAACTCTTACAATCATATAAAAAACGAGAGTTTTTAAATTATGAAGAAACATGTTTGCATATAAATTAATAATTATTGAGAATATTTTTGCACATAGTTATATAAATTTACTCCTAACTATCATGTTACATTACCCATAACTATAATAAGAAAAAACTAAGGACTTCCATATCATGCTTAGAAAATTTGGTATAACAACCCTCACTACTAAGCCAAGAATTTAAAATTTTTATTTTTTTGATAGCATTAAATTAAAAACATTCAACATGATAAAAAATCCCATGAAAATAACAACAATTACAATAACCATGAATGCATCTAAGTAAACATACACATAGAAACATGAAATTTCACAATAACATAGAGTTTATGCACATCAATATAAACCCATAAATAAAACATTGACCAAAGATAAAACACTCATATTTTAAATCAAATGCACAAATAGATATAGAGGATAGATGTTTCACCCATCCACATAATTTATGCTCCAAATCTCAACTACAAGTCACCCTGGAGTTGGAGCTAGGAATCCATAAGAAAAGGTGTCTTCTAAGGTTGTCTACTATCTACTTACAGTAAGCTAGTTTCCTACAACCATCCCAATCCACCAAATATCTTCCCCACAATTTTCACAACCCAAGGAATGATACCCCTTCTCTTCCACATAGTCCCTCAGGTTATCCCCCTTCCCTCGAGGGATATAGCACAAATTGGCTAGGAATCTCTCTTTCTAGGAACTCCATGTAATTATAGTTGCAACAAGAAACTATCAGAACCAAAAAATATTCTCTACACAACAAAACTCACTCAAAAATCCTAACAACATATTTCTTCATGCATTTTGCATCTCTAAACAACTACCACACATGCTCACTATGTCTATATTCCAATTCCATCTCTTAGTTCTCTCCTCTTGTCCTCGAAACTACCTATAACAACTTCCCTCTTTTTCCATACAAATTTATTTCCCCCCCAAGCGAGTTGAATTTTAGTCTCCCCAATGTTGATTATACTTCATCCCCATGCTCCCAATCAGTATAGGATGTGACTCCTCACACCCTCTCTCTTACATGTATTCAATGATTGGGCTCTCATACACTCAAGGGAAGAAAAAATATAAGTTTCACTCAAAGAAATAATTTAGGAAATGGTTTAGGATTTAAGACACATGAGTAAAACTCCCTTTTATACCCCTCCTCTCTTGTGGAAAACACATCCCCCGTGATGTTTTCTATGTCCATTTAAATATAACATCGTATTTTATTATATTATAGGGAAATGCAATGTTTATATACTTCATATTCATCCCACATCCATACATCATATTTTCATTACATATCGCTAATCCAGGGATTACAAATGGGGATGTTACATTCCGTCGACCTACAAATTTCCACCATCCTCTGTGAAAGACACCATACTGCTATAAATGTACAAATTTACATCATAATACCTAGTATTTTTGCAATTTCACAACTCTCGTAGTAGTTCTAGCCATAAATCTCTTGTTCCTCTCAACCCGCACAACCAAAGGAAGTGTGACCCCTTATTTGTACCACATTCCCTGAAGCTATATTATTCCCCTTGCTGGACTCCAACATAGGTTGGATGGGAATATATGATATGTGGTTCCACGAACTTTGGGTTCTAGAATGGAGCCTTACACACTTATATACAAATGAAGATTTATTTTCTTCAAAATTTGCAAAACAATATAGGTACTTTGCCCGCATGGTCTCCTCGTTCTCCCACATAGAATCTCTGGGACCATAGCAGGTCTAGTTAACCTTTATCATGAAAATAGATTTGTTCCTAAGAAATTTGAATTTCTGGTCCAGGATGTGCACTAGTTCCTCCTAAAATTCCCCTTCATGTTCCACCTCGATCACGGTCGAATCAATTATGTGGTTAATATCAGGAACATATTTATTCAATAAAGATGCATGAAACATGTTATGAATACTCATGGATGTAGGCAATGCAAACATGTATGCAATTGGGCCTATCTTCTCCAAGTTCAAATGACCCATAGTATCTCGCTAAAAACTTTGGGAAGTTTCCCAATCTTAGGGAGCTTATTTTTTCTTTTACTTTTAAAAACACAAGCTCACCAAATTTGAATTCCCTATGTGTCCTTTTTTATACGCATAACCCTTTTTCTTTTCCCTTGCAACCTTTAAATTCTACATGATCTCTACCATCTTCTCTTCCATACCACTTAGCAATTTTGGCCCAATAATTGTTCTATCCATTGGGTTGTCCCATATCATTGGTATGTTTCATTTTATGCAATACAAGGTCTCAAACTGGATCATCTTTAATGATTTCTGGTACCTATTATTGTCAGAAAATTCAACGAAGTGAAGATAGTTTTCCCACTTGGATGGTTGGTCAATTACATACATTCTTAGCATATCCTCAATTATCATGTTAGTCATACACTCTTTTTTCCCATCTGAATATGGATGATTTATTGTACTGAAATTCAAATTTGTCCCAAATCCCTTAATCAACCCCTTCTAGAAATTTGATGGGAACTTGGGATATCTATTTGAAATAATTTCCATGGGCACCCCATGTAGCCTAGAAATTTCCTTCATGTAAATTTCAACAATGTTGGTCTCCTTGTGAGTTGTCTTCACAAAAAAAAATGTCAAGACTTAGTTAATTTATCCACCACTAGCATGATCTAGTAATGCTTCTTCATTGTTCCACAAAGCTTAGTAATAAAATCAATTGTAACAACTTCCCATTTCCACTCAGGAATGGGCAATGGTTGTAACAATACAATTAGATGTCTATGATTAATCTTTATTGTTTTTTATATTCTATGCATATGTCTATGTAATTATCCATCTCTTTTTTCATTCCTATCCAAAATTATCGGATTCTTACTCCTACAATTGATTTCTGATATCTTTGGTGCCCAATATATGGTACATTGTCATTTCTCACATCGCTATATTTTTCATATTTTTGGAGTTTGGAAAATATATGTTTCCCGTGTACATGAGGACTCCATCCTCTTTCATTTCAAACTCTTTAATTTTTTTCTGAAAATTATCCTTTAAAACTTCTTTTATTTGCAAATAGTGCTAATATGAATTTGTAGCCTCTGAAATTTCATCTTTTAAATTAGAATTGTACATGGTAATCGATGTAGCATGCATCTCATTCACTCTCCTACTAATTGCATCAACCAATTTATTTTCCTTTTCTTGAATATGTTTTATGTCAAAGTCATATTCACTAAGGAATTCCAACCATCTAAATTGTCTAGCATTCAAGGTTGTCTATCCAAATAATTTTTCTAGACCGCTATGTTTTGTTCTTAGCTCAATTTGTTTTCCCATGAGATAATTCCTGCAAAATTTCAATGCATGAATGATAGCTTCTAATTATAAATCATGTGTGGAATAGTTTCTCACATGTTCTTTCAATTTTATTGAATCATAACTTACCACATTCCCATTTTGGATGAGAACTTCACCAATCCCTTTCTTGCATGCATCAAGGCACACAACAATCCTCATCTAGGTCTGAAATCTTCAATATTTATGAACTTGTCAAAATATTCTTCAATTATTAAATTATTTCTTCACATTTCCAAGTCCATTCGAATTTGAGACCCTTATTTCGCAATGAAGTAATTGAGTTTTCAATATTTGAAAAACTTTTAATGAATATTCCATAATAACCAACAAGTCCCATGATTGATATGACCTTTGTAACATTCCTTGGAGTTGGACATCCTCTAATGGCTTCTATCTTCTCATAATCAACTTCTATTCGTTCTTATGAAATAATATGTCCCAGGTAATGAATCTTCCTTTGGTATAAGATGCACTTACTCAACTTAGCATATAATTGGTTATCTCTCAACACTTGTAGCACCATCCTTAAATTTTGCTGATGAGTATCCTCGATATTTGAGTAGATGAGTATATTATCCAAGAAAAAAATTACAAACTTGTCCAAATATTCCATGAACACTCCATTCATCGGACACATGAAGATAGTTGGTGCATTTCATAGCCCAAGTAGCACCACCACAAACTTGCAATGTCTCTATCTTGTTCTAAACATTGTGTTGCTGATATATTCTTATTTTATTCTTACTTGATGATATTCCGACCTTAAGTCAATATTGGAAAATATCCTTCCACCTTTCAACTGATGAAATAGATCATCAATCCTTGGTAAATGATATTCGTTCTTTGTAATAACCTTATTGAGCTTTCCAAAATTGATGCACAACCTTAACGTTCCATCATTTTTCTTCACAAAGAGAATTAGGGAACCACAAGGTGACATATTTGGGTGTATATACCCCTTCTTAAAAAATTATTCAAGTTGCATCTGCAATTAATTCAACTATGGTGTGCCCATCCTATAATGATTCTTGGACACTCGAGCATCTCCTAGCACCAAATTAATAGAGAAATAAATGTCTCTCTTTGGTGGAAACCATGGAATCTCCCCAAATACATCCTCAAAGTCTTTCAAGACCATATTGTCTTCAACACTTTTCATTTTGTATTTGGATGCCTCTTCTATGTGGGATACATAAATCTGGAATCCTTTTTTGAAACTCTCATTTAATTCCATGGATGAAGTTTATCTAATAGATACAAGCCTTGGAATCCCTTGTACTTTTCCTTGTTTCTCTTCCTCATCAAGACAAATGAATTCCTTATTCTATCAGTCTAGGACAACATGATTCTTATCCAACCAATCCATACCAATAAAACATTCACAAGAACCCAAATATATGATGTTAAAATCTACCTTTGTGTTGAGTCCATTCATGTCCATTGGACAATCCTTAACTAGCTCAATAATATTTCTATCAGATCTCGTGGCTAGTTGAACCACCCAATATTTCTCATGTTTTGTTCTTTGTAGATGAAAAAATTCAACAATACTAGGATTTGTGTAACTATGGATAGATCTACAATCAATTAAAATGGCTATGAGATGATTATAAATATTACCTTATACTTCAATCATGGGAGATTATTACTCTACTTTATTTTTATCCAAGGCTACATATATCATTGGCATGCTTCTTCCCATGTCCTCAATAGGATCAACCTCCTTGAATTTTTTTTTTCCTTTCTCCTTCATGTGGGTGGTACCTATACAAGTGGTCTCTGTCACATCCCCAAAATTGTATGGGAGATCATATTGTCCTTTTCCCAAATGAATATATCATCTTGAGCTCATTTTGTCTTAAATATCTTGGTTGATATGCTTGATATTTGTTTCTATAAAATGGTGGCTTAAAAACTTTCTTTATTTTCTCCATGTTTCCTTTCTTTTTTCCATCCCAAGCCTTTTTGAAAGTTGGTATTCCTATGCTCTTATTATAAAGGTACTTTGCTTTCCTCATAGTCTCTTCCAATGTCCTAGCCTAATCATAGTTTATCTTATCATTGTATAATAAGGTAGACCACTCCAAAATATTTAAATTTTAACCTTTTAATATTTTATGAATCCAACATACCTCAACAATTCAAGGAACCTCCTCTAATACTCATCCATTGGCATGCTTCCAGGATTGATTTAAACAAACTTTTTCATATTATTTCCATAATAATTCTCTGACAGGTATTGCTACTAGATATATATATATTGAAATGATTCGAAGAATTTTTATTTTCATCAATATTCTTAACTTGATTGAGTTGATCCCACCACATAGATTGGTTTCCTTGAACATGGTCGATTTCAATTCCGGATTCTACATTTGATTGATAATTATGCAATTAGAAATATCTTATCCTTCCCAATACCCATGCTTCTACATGTTCATCCTTATTGTGATCACCATCAAAAGTAGGAGGCTTACTATTCCTAATATCTCCCTGCAAATCATCTACCTCAGACTTCCTCCTTTGTCTTTGAATAGGGAAAACACTTGGTATTATCTCCAACATTGAATGTGAAAGAACTCTTTTATTTGAGTTTCCTCGTGAATGATGATGGTGATGATTTTATCCGATAATAATTATTGTTTTTCTATATCCCTCATGGTCATCCCTCCTATCATGAGATTTGAATACTTCTACATGCCTTTCACTAGTTGTTTTTTTTGGGACAAAATATTTATTCATTATTTTATACAACATATTCAAAAGTTGTAGTATCTCTTTCTGAAACATCATCATGCTTTCATTGTACTATCTATAATTCTACACTTCTTTCTATAAGTTTCTCATAGTCTCATCCATCTCTATAGGATCAACTTTCCCCCTATGTCCATTGCACTCGATTTCTACATTTCTCATGCTGACATATAATCCTATGACCTAAGCTCCATGATTCTATGATCCATGGATATATTCTATGGTCCATGATCTTTCCACAAAATTATCCTTCTCCCGAAACTGACTTCTGAGCAAGGAGTTATGCCCTTTGGAAGTAAATTGGTACCTAATTTACACCATGTATTGTTTCAATTGTAGCTTTCTCATACGAGCTCTAATTTGTATTCAAAATGTCTCGTTGGAAATATCTTGCCAAGTTATTTTACTTAAGAAGCATAATATGTGTATCAAAGGTATACAATTTTCTTGGATTTTCAACCACATAAAAACACTTTTTAGGCGCTCAAAATTCCTCTACAAGTTTATGACCTTCAAAATCATGAAAATATTCATAGAAATTGATTGGTGTACTGCTATAGTGGTCCCTAAAATAGGTTGAATTCTTCTTCAACTATTTTCCACTGCTATAGTACCCTTCTAATATGACATTCACCTATCATAAAAAAATGTTTTTCCTCCATCATCCATCGACAAAACCTTTGCAGAATCTTCCCATCAAAGTGTTGAGTAGCATGTTATAAGGATTTCCAAAATGCAACAAGTCACAAACCTACATAAGTCACCTTTGTGACCTCTTCCCATCAAAATGTCAAGGAGCATGTTATAAGGTTTTCCAAATACTCACAAGACACAAGATTATGTGACTTACCTTTGTAAACTCTTCTCATTGGAGTTTAAAGTAAAATTTCATAAGGTTATCTTGAAACTCGGAAGCTGTAATCCTATCAAACTTACCATTTCAGACTCTTCCCATCGGAGTGTCGATTATAATGTTATAAGTTTTTCTCGAAACCTGCAAGATACAAGCCTATCCGAATTACCTTTACAAAATATTCCCATTGGGTTCATCCCTATGGGATGAAAGCATATTTTTCCTCATGACTTATCCAAAATCTACATTCTTCATGAATATTCGAATCTCTCCATCGGACTCACCCATTGAAAAAATCTTCCCAAGCAAATCCTTCCTAAAACTTTCCTCCCAAAAGCAGTCTCATGAAGGGGATTTCCTTAAATATGATTTCCAATGATAGGTTGGTACCTATTTCTCAACCATAAGCTATCAATTTCCCTTTTTCAAACAAGTCCCATCATGATGTCAAGATAACACTCTTCATGGTATTTCCAATGTCAAAATCCCACAAGCCTATAGACTAAAATTTTCCTACTCAAGTCCCTGTTAGTCCTTATATATGGAACATCAATATTAAAGATTGGAGTGATCTAAACCATATATTTAAAAAGATATCCAATCCTACAAATAAATATATACCATTTATTATTAATGTTGAAATTATCTACGCCTTCGATTCTCCAACTCTTTAGTCATCATTAAAATGAAAAATATGGCCTTCCAAACCGAATTTAACTCTACAAGCTCCATATTTATGCCATTAATAATCTCTTTGATGAATTTGAGGGTAAATTAAAAATGAATTCATTTTTAAATTTGGGGATCTCACTCTATGTTCACAATTTTGCCCAAATCCCTCACTGATCCAAAATCAGTAACAAATTGTTTTTCCAAATTCATTATGGTCCTTAGCCCATATGGGTACGATGTTGAACCTTAATCTCTAACACAAATTTGTTACATCCCCCACTACTAACCCAAAAATTTAAATATTTTCTTTTTCTAATACCATTAAATAAAAAAACTTGCAACTGTAAAAACAACCATGCATATAAAAATAATTACAATAAATATGAATGCAACTAATTAAACATACATGTAGCAAAATAATTTTTTTCAAAAGGATAGATTTTATGGATAGCAATATAAATCCATAAATAAAAAATCAAATAGAGATAAAACACTCATATTTTAAATCAAATGAGAAACCAGTTGCAGAGGATGAATGTTCCACCCAACCATATGCTTGCTCCAAATATCAATAACAAGTCACCTTGAAGATAGAGCTAGGAATCCACAAGAAAGGGTGTCTCCTAAGGTTCTCTAATGTCCACCTACAATAAGCTATTTTCCTACAACCATCCCAATGCACCAACTCTCTTCCCCACAACTTGCAGAACCCAAGGAATGGGATACCCTTCTTTGCAATTGTTGGGTGTAGGCCTATTTTGAGGAAATACTATTTTTGGAGGATAAAACCCAGAATTGGAAAAATACTATGGGAAGGAAAAGTAGTACGTGCAAGGTGCGCATGTAGGAAAATCTAACTACGTTAGAGTTAGGGTTTTTGAAAGAAGTCGTAACGACTAAAAAGTTGTAGATTACTATAAATATGTACCTAGGAGGCCTAGGTCAGGCGTTCTATCATTTAGAGAGTTGGAAATATGGTTCTACATAGTCAAGGGAACTATTGTAAGATTTTATTGTTAATTTTTGAGATATTATTGAGTTTCTTTTTAATTTACTAGATAAAAATAACATATATAGGATCATTGAGAGAAGCACAATCACAATATACACAACATTTATCTTGGTAAACCCTTATGGGGGAGAAAACCCAAAAAAAATTCCTTAATATAGATAGCCAATACAATGCCAAGACAATAAACCAAAACACTAGAGAATATCCAACACTAAGTATTGTGCCTCTCTCTTCCTTCTTCTCCCAACTTGCACACTTGCACACTTGATGAGTGAATGAGTGAGTGAAAAAATGAGGTGTTATCCTCCTTTATTTATACTAGCTGGTAGGCACTGGAAAGGTGTCTCTTCACTAGACAGGGACGACTTCTCTTCTTAGTGGTTAAAACAAATTTAATTAGGCCCGACGGGTGACTTCTTAATTAGAATAATATATTTAGGGTTTGATCAATCCACAAAAGGGTATTTGGTCAAGTATAAATCACGACATGATCAATCCACAAAAGGGGATTGATATGATGAATAATAACTCAATAATAATTATAATACTCTTTATAGTTGCAATATTTCAACACTCCCCCATAATAAGAAGGGTATTCTACAACATCGTCAAAAGAGAGAGAGGGAAACTGTTAATCTCTAATATTGGCACATTACCCCTTAATTGGGGCATATTATATTAGTAATGTTATTTTATTTATGTCAGCTTTAGGCCATTAGCTGTAATTATACCTCCTAGTCTCCTATATATACCAAGGAGACATTT
>JZKD02S0552892.1:265305-282448 GCA_000966675.3 Picea glauca
TCCCAGGATAAATGTTGTGTCTCTTGTGAATGTGTATTTCTCAGTGATCTTGTTCTTATTATGCTCTTATCTTATGAAATGAAAAGAACTATAATAATGGCATAAAAATTAACAATATCAACATGATGGTAACCTGATATGTAAATTCTGAAGGCCTTGGAGACCTCACAGTATTCAAAGAATATTTCCTTCTTTCCTGAAGAGTCCAACTTTGTTCTCTTCTCTTTTGGAATGTGTATAAATACTGGACAACAAAATATTTTGAGATGGCTTACTTATGGATTCTTTCTGGAGAACATCTCTTCGAGGGTTTTGAGCCCAAGTGGACTATGGGACAATATGTTTTGTACATACACTATTGTTCTTGTTTCTTATGCCCATAAGTGGATTGGAAGATATTGATTGTGGATCATGGTCTTCACTACTTCCATTATAGTTTTGTTTTTTCTTTCTGCTACACCATTTTGTTAAGGATTGTAGGGAGTGGTGAGCTCCCTCTTAATCCATGCATCTCTGCAAAATCTTACAAACTCCTTTGAGGTGTATTATTCTTCATTATCTGTCCTGAGTATCTTGATCTTTCTTTCTGAAAGATTCTCTATCAAGGCTTTTAATTTATTGAATTTACCAAACACTTCATCTTTTGATTTCAAAAAGTAACCCCATTTTTTGTGAGAATAATCATCAATGAATGAAACATGGTATACATACCCACTAAGAGAGGTTGATGTAATTGTGACACATACATCTAAGTGGAAGAGTTCTAAGACTACTTATGCATTAATCTCGGTCTTCGGGGAAATATTATTTATGTTCTTTCGTTATGCACATCCCTTGCACACACCTTCATGATCAAATTTCAATTCCGGTAGACCTGTGACTACCTTACTCACATATGGTAATGCCTTGTAGTTGATGTGAGATAGTATTTTATGCCAAAGTTCACATGGAATTTCAATGGAATGAGTTAAGGTTGCAACTGGGTGACCTTTCAGCCTATACAAGCCACCTTCTTCTGTTCCAATAACAATTGCATCTTCTATGGTTTTTCATTTAGGCCACATAAGAACTTATCCATCTATGAAAGTAGATCTGAAGTATTTCTTATGTAAGGATGAGATAGAAAGTAAGTTCTTTGTCAAAATTGGTACATATAGTACATCCTTCATCTTCATTAGGGTTCCTGAATCAAGTTTGTAATTTGACTCTCGCACACCTTTGATAGGGTATTGATAATCATCTACAAGTGTAACTTTCTGGGGAATTTTTATTTTTATAAGGATAGAGAGAACATATCTTTGACCTGTCATGTCCTTGGAAGCACCACTATCTATGAGTCAAGTATTCCCACCAGGTGACACTAATCCTGAGAGGGAAAAGATTAAGACATAGTCTTCAATCTATTATTTAATCATATTTGTGGGTGGCTCTTAATCTTTAACTATTTGGGCATGCTGACTTTTGTTTCTCTTCTTGTATTCTTCTCTTCTAGCTGGAAATTTTTGGCAATATGTCCCATCTTATCACAATGGTAGTAGCATTGATAAGAGGAGAAATCTCTTTCTCTTCTTTGACCTTTCTGAAACTTCTGGAATCTCTTTTGGAGGGTGATATTATTTATGTTGAGGTCTCCTTCTGTAAGTGAGACATATTATTTCCTACTTTAGCATGAGAAGCTAGGTATTTATCTTCATCTCTTGATAGTATTGTTTCTCAGTTAGCTACTCTTTCTTCTTCTTGAACACATTCTTCCCAAAGACTGTTAAATTGTAGTTTTTACTTTATGGCACAAATAGTTTGGATGAATGCATCCCAAGGTCTTGTGATACCATTAGTATCTCTCATTATGAGTTCATATTCATCTAGAGTATCTCCAATTTATTCTAGATGTTCCTTGAATTGAGACATTCTAGAGAAATATTCATGGACTATTTCTCCTTTCTGCATCTTTGTATTCTTGAGTTGAGTTCTCAAGTTCATCTTTTGGTTAATGTTCTTTCCTTCATACATTCTAGTTAGGGCATAAAACATTTATTTTTCTAGTTTTATTTGAAGCCACTTGAGGGATCAAGTGATTTTAATTGAGTCTGCAATGATTATTTTGGCCCTAACCATGTCCTTCTAGTGTTTTTCTTTACTTGTAGAAATGATAGGTTTTGGTACAAATTATTTACTGAAAATGGCTAGGTCATTCTCTTCAAGAATGAGTGAAATCCTATACTTACATGCACAAAAGTTATCCACACCTTCTAGCTTGTTAACAAGCTTTTCATTTGCAGACATATTGAGTTGGGAAAATGACCAAAAAATGAAAGTTCTCATAAATTAAATATGAACTTACCAGGAGGTGTGCTTGGTTGAGGCGAGTATGATGTTACAGTCAAATTTCAGAAAAACCAAAGTTTTCCCTTTCAAATTTGACCTGTGGAAATCTGGACTGGTACTGGTTTTGGTTTTCTAGTTTCTGGTACTAGTGAAAACTAGGGTTTAAATTTCTAGGAGTTATGTCCACTAGAAAAGTGCACTCAATATGAAAATGATTTCACTAGGATAGGGATCACTTCCTTGATAGGTTTTAGGATGAAATTCCTCTTCAACAAAATCCCTAATTTTCTTGTATGACAATAATGACGTCTTTGCCTATCCATTGAAAGGTTCTCTCTTCATCTTATCTGATTCCATTTTAAGTTTTGATCTATTATTGAGTTTATTTTAAATTTACTACATAAAAATATCATATATAGTATCACTGAGAGAAATTAAATCACAAGATACACAAAATTTATCCCGAGAATCACTCATGGGGGAGAAAACCCAAAAACACTTCCTTAATATATATAGCCAATACAATGCCAAGACAATAAACCAAAAAACTAGAGAATAAAAAACACTAACTAATGCGCCTCTCTCTTCCTTCCTCTCCTAACTGCATCTCTACAAACTTGTGTACTTGATGAGTGAATGAGTGAGTGAACAAATGAGGTGCTAGCCTCCTTTATTTATACTAGATGGAAGGCATTGGAAAGGTTTCTCTTCACTCGACAGGGCCGAATTCTCTTCTTTGTGGTTAAAACAACTTTAATTAGGCCTGGGGGCCGACTTCTTAATTAGCATAATATATTTATGGTTTGACCAATACACAAAAGGGGATTTGGTCAAGTACAAATACTAACATGATCAATCCACAAAAGGGGATTGATATGATGAATAATAACTCAATAATAAATAGAATACTCTTTGCAGTTACAATATTTCAACACCGATACCATTTTTGTAAGTTGTTGAGTTTTAGGAGAGTAAAAGAGCTATAACTTCAGGGTTAGACTGCAGGCTGAGGGGCATGGTGTGATCTAGTCAGCCTCACAAAGGTCATGGAGTATGTTTTGTGATTTTATGAATGAAGTTGTAGTGTGCATGACGCCATATATTGAAAAACCATAATAAGCGAGCCTAAGAAGCCATATCTTTGTGGATGTAGCCTAAGAGGGGGTGAACCACAGTAACACCTATTTTGTGTGATGTGTTTATTGCATAATTACTTTTGTAAGTATCTAGTTGATGAAATAATTTTGTGAGATCTGTTATATGTTAGATCTATTAGAATGCATGCATAAACTTAATAGATGAATTGATCCTAAGAATAATAGAGAGAACCACCAGATCAAGGATTAAGAAGAGGAAAGGAAATCCCATATCCCCACTTTTCCCAAGACTGGAAGCATCTGAGCATTGCATTCACCCATAGAAATATCTGGGGTGAGATTTTGTAGTACACTTTTGTGTTGTGTTGGTTTATGGTTTACCAGAAGGGATGATAGTTTTAGAGGGCTTTGTTGGAATCTTGTTAAGATCTGAACCGGATTTAGCCCAAGAAGTAGTTAGAGAAGGAGATAAACCAACAAATGGCTTTGTTTCTGGCTAGAACTACATGGGATTGAGTGAATGGGATCCGTGAAAGAGTTGCACATAAAATGAAAGTATAGAACGGATTCTAGAATGTTCATACCATGGAATCCAATGAAGGAAAATATTGAAAGTTGGTTGAAAAAAAAGGAGTTGGAGTTTCCAGAGAAAGACTACAGAAACCCTAAATTAACACTGCACAAATATATGGACAAGTACGTGTTTAGTGACTTGAATGAATTATTTTTCTATGATTTCTCGCATGCATTGAAGGAGTGGCTATTGAGGTTGAAATAAACCACCCTATAAATCGAATTATACAACTCGAGTGGAATCCTTTGGACATCGTGTAGTTACAACAGGTTAACAACAAATTCACATGCGCAATACATTTCTCGCTAGACAATATTGTTGGAGGGTTTATCACAAAATTTTCAATAGATACCACGAAGTTGTACAGCACAACAGAGAAAGAATTTCTAAAAGGACCCATAGGTAGGTATATCATATTGTTGTATAATTCCATCAATATCTTACTATATAAAAAAGATTTAATGCATATGGAATCAAACAACTAAACTTCCCTCCATGCATGGGGGAAGGAGGGAGGCACTAACAGAAGCTGGAAGAATGGAGGGATATATGGATAAGGGAAAGAAGGAGGCCATGGACCTAATCATGATGGAGGAATATTAGATAAAACAGATAATGGAAACAAATCCAATATAAGATAAATAATAAGAAGAGAGAAATAACAGATAGAGAAGGTTTGGAAATTGATGAATAAGAGGTAGAGGATCTTCAGGTTGTGGAAAGGATTGTGGAAATCCTATGCATAACATATGAAAGGAAGAAAAGAGTTCCAAGGGCAGGAATATAAGTCATAAATCCTATCCATGTCAGTGTCAATGTGCAAACCATAACCTCATGTGTGACTAATACACCATAAATAACACCACTGTTTAGACAACCGAATGTTGGTGGAAAAAAGACAATAGGAAGTGCACCTAATCAAGGAAAAGGGACTGGAGGAGTTAGTTCATGAAGTAGTAGTCAAGTATCTACTCTGCATGGAGGTCATACTTCATCACCGTTCAACATGGAAGGACATGATACCACCATCAGGTTACCTGAATTCAAGGGAGAGGCATCAGAGGATCCTGAAAGTCACTTGTTTACCTTTGAGAATATTTGGGAAGCAAAGCAGATCATAGATGGGAATACAAAAATTGCACAGCTAGCTATCAGGTTAAGAGACTGGGCACTAGATTGGTACATGATATTAGATGTAAATATTCCACCAAGAACAAAAAGGATTATTGCAGATGTTAAGAAGCTACTTATAAATGAATTTCAGAAGCCTTTCTCAGAGGATCAATACATGAATGAGATGATTGAAATCAGGTAGAAACCGGGTGAGTCTCTTTGGGAGATTCATCAAAGGTTTAAATGTCTTAAAGGTAAGAGGAAGTATGTCATGACCGATATGTAGAATAAACATCTTTTTGTGAACTCACTATTAGCACATCTGAAATACCCTTTGAATCAACAAAAGCTTCAAACTCAGGCATAGGCTCTACAGGAATATGCACAACTGGAAGAGAACTAGTATCCGAATAAAGATCCAACAATAGAGGAGTTGAAGGAGGATCTGAAGAACCTCACATTTTAACTAAACAAGAATAAGAGAAAAGAGGAAAGAGAATTTGTTTGGTGTACCACATGCAGGACATAAGGACATCACAAGAATAAGTGCCCAACATTTTTTCGTTACATGACAACATGGCTACGAAACCATTTACCAACAAGAGGACCATGGTGTGGGATCTGTAAAAAAAATGGACATGATCCATATCATTTTCCATTAATGCACAAGTATCAGATAGTACCCACGATTTCATATTGCAACTTTTGTAGATCATTGGGTGATTATGAAAAATATTGTAGGACAATGGACTTGATGAGGGAAAGAACGTTAGGAACCTATAGGGTGGAGGAAGAAATGATGACAGGGAAAAATACAAATCATTTCAACGAGGTACCATCTCCACACAACACTACGCAACAAAATTATAACATTGTGCAACCACAATACAATAACATGCAACCATAATATAACCCCGTGCAATATAATTAGGTGCCTCAGTACAATGCACCGTGAAGAGATCAAAATGGATACAGACGTGGAGGTCAAGGGAGAGGAGGATTTGGAAGAGGCATAGGACTAGTAGTATGCCATAACTTACAATATCCAGGACACTATGAAAGGGAATACCCACTTCCACCTACAACATGCATGTATTGTCACACAGTAGACCATGATACATAAGACTATCCAACATTATTGGGAAAAAATCAAGAAAAGATAAGTCAAAACAATCAAAATGTACAGTGGAATTATGAAGAAACCAAATATTATGGGAGGAACATAAACATAGTCATGCATGTTGGAGCTAAGACAGGAGCTGGCGCACTATGACAGGATCCAGTGCAACACGAATGGGTGAAGAAGAATACTGAACCACAAAAATAGTTCGACGCGGTGAAAGAAAAATAAATATTCAAGGAGACAAGACATGAATTCCTCAAGAAAGATATTGTATCTAAATCAAACACAAAACACACTCAGAACATACCAATGTACAAAATTCCCTCCTCAATGGACCACAACAATGAAACACAAGTTGTAGAGATAGCAAGTACCATAAAGACTTTTTTGCAATCTTGTGTTAATATACTCAATAATCCATCATATGTTAAATTGTTAAAAAATATGTTAAAAATATGTAACACATAGGTATATGGGAAGTTATACCACAAGCCAATCAATCTCCTACATTCAAGAAGGAGGACAAGCAGAGAATTCAGATTGAATTCTAACATTGGTGATTTTAGTATGGGATACATTGTATTGGACTTAGGCTCTGAGGTAAATGTCTTACCTAAGAAGACATGGAAATGTATGGGAGATCCCACATTAGGCTACTTACTTGTCCATCTGAAACTAGAAAACCAACACAGACTGCTTCCAATTGGAAGGCTAAAAGGTCTGACAGTAGATCTGGATGGAGTGCACACTAAGGAAGACTTTGAAGTGATAGAAATAGTGGATGGAACAACACCCTATCCATCATTTCTTGGCCTGTATTGAGAATTTGATAACCAGTCCATAATCAACTTGAATTCAAGGAATATGACATTCAAATCAAGAGAGTACAGAGTCATTGCCACACTATATCCATCCGAAGGAGAAAGGTTTGTCGAGCCCACTTTCTTAGATCTGGAGGAAATCAAACAATTATACATAACCATCGTGCATGAAGAATATTATGTTAATCCAATTGCAGATGGGGTACTCAACTGGTGGAGCACCACATCATGTTCTTATGACTCAAATACATGCTTGGAGAATAGACTGCACAGTAAGTTGGGTGGGTACCAAGATAAGAGAACCTCCTAGTTTCCATGGCATAAATGAATTAGAAGAATTACTAAGAATATATTAAGGTGAAGTGTTAGAGAATAAGAGGATATTAGTCCTATACATTGCACTCAAGGAAACACTTTCAATATGATGGGGTGCACACAAAGAAACAGTTAAGGATTGAGACCAATGTAAGTGATTTTTGTGCATTAGATTCGGTGCAGAGCAAGGGAGCAACAAGATGTAGAGATACGATGTACAGGGGACACCAACAAAACATTTGGAGACATGTAGAAAACTATGGAGTATGAAACCACCAGAGGAATGTCCTCATCACTTCATCCATACATTAGAAGGAATTCCAGAAAATTGGTATCTAGACCAAGAACGGTGCAGAGGCACTACACAATGGACAAAATTACAGTAGAATTTTATATTAATCTTCTCATTCGAAAATGCATACCCCATCATTGATTCAACACTCAAACAAATAAAAGGGGTGATATTTATTTATGAACCAGAGGTTTAGCTTATGATAGAGTATCAACAACATAATAGGAAAACAGTCAAAGAACTACCTTCACGCAATCATGTGGAAGAAGAAGCACTAAAAGAAGATGATCCACACAACATTCATATTACAGAAGTTAAAGGTGAAAGAGAGGTTGAGATTCCATCTGTGTAATCATAAGTATTTGTTGCACCTATAAAAGTGAAGAAAGTTAATATTGGGACAACAAATAAACCTAAAATGGAAAGTATTGGAGACTATTAGGATGAACAAATAGTGGAAATAATAACAAATTTATTGTGTGAATACAATGACATGTTCCCAACATTGTTTATAGATATGAAAGGCATAGCAGGAGAGCTAGGAGAGACGAAGATACCTCTCATACCTGAGGATATATCTGTCAGACATACACCATATATACTGAATCCAATACATAAGCAAACATTGATAGAATGTTAGAAGCTGGAATTATAGAACCAATAGAAGAATCTGAATGGATAAGCCCTATGGTAGTAAGAGAAAATAAACAAGGGGGTATAAGGATTTATGTCGACCTGAGGAAACTGAATGATGCTTGACTACATGACCCTTTTCCCACTCATTGCACAGATGAGGTATTATAGAATGTGGGAGGCCAAGAGGCATACACATTTACAGATGGATTCTCAAGTTACCATCATATCAAGATAGCTCTAGAAGACAGGTACAAGAATACTTTCTCCACATAATGGGGATCCTACTAGTACACAGTCATGCCTTTTGGGATGAAGAATACACTAGCTATATTTTCAAGGGTAGTAATGGATTCTTTTAAGGAGTTCATACATCATTTTTTAGAAGTATATATGGATGATTGGACTATATACAATCTATTAAAATATCATGTGGAAGTGTTAAGGTTGATGTTGGAAAGATGTAGGAAGTGTGAGATATCATAGAATATCAAGAAGTGCATATTTGGGACACTTTTTGGAATATTTTTGGGACACATATTGTGAAAACAAGGCTTGCTAGTAGATCCTACCAATATTTCAGTCATTTTTAATGCGTGAGTGGAGAGAAACATTGGGACATACAAGCTACCACAATTTTTTTATAAAAGGGTATGCGTAGATCACTTCACCAATGGAGAAATTGTTAAAGAAGGATACTAAATTCCAGTGGAATGAGGATTTTCAACAAGGTTTGGAAACCCTAAAAAAAATATGGTAACAACACCTATTCTAGTATTCCCAGATTTGGAAAAGGCATTCCATGTGCTCGTAGTCAACTATAGAACTTGGAGCAATTCTATCACAACCAAGAGCACGGGATTTGGATCATCTTATAGAATTTGGAAGAAGAAACATGTCTGAATAAAATTAGAACTACAAAACTATAGAAAGAGAATTCTTATATATGGTCCATGCACTTCATAAGTCTAGGCATTAATTATTGGGAAAACACTTTAAGATGTTCGCAAATCATTCAACCCTTAAATACCTAGTCAACAAGCCAGTGTTAGGGGGGAGTTTATGTAGACGAATACTATTATTTCAGAAATTTGATTATGAAGTGATATTCAAACTAGGGAAGATGAATGCAGGACCTCATCACCTTTCAAGGGTAATGAATGGAGAAGAATCTACCAACTTGGAAGACAACTTTTCTGATGTGCAATTATTTTCAGTCCAATTAGTCAATGCATAATTTGTTGATATTATTGAATACTTGAGTACAGGGATTCTGCCAAAAGCGTTTAAGACTACACAGATAAAGAATATGGTAGTCGGAGTTGCAAAATATCAATTGATTGTAGGACACTTATACAAAATGGGCCCAAAAAACATTTTGAGAAGATGCATACTAGAACATGAAAGGCCTAGGATTTTGGTAGAAGCTCATGAGGGAATATATGGAGTAAATTATGTAGGAAAATATACCACACAGAAGGTATTGCGTGCATGACTATGGCGGCCAACAATTCATAGAGATGCTAAGGAATATTTCCAAAGATGTGATGTCTATCATAGGGTTGGTAAACCTAATAGAAAGGATGAGATGCCCCTAAGTCCACAAGTAACTTTGCAGGTATTTGAAAAATGGGAAATAGACTTTGTGGGACCAATTAATACACTAACAAAAAGGTCGGGAGAAAGATATATCATTACTGCAACAAAATACTTAACAAGATGGGAATAATCATCACCAATAAAAGACTACAGTGTAGAGACAACACATTTCTTGTTTGAAAAAGTGATCACTAGATTTGGTTGTCCAAGGATTTTTATGAGTGACCAAGGAACTCACTTTATCAACAACAATATCAAGGCTATGGTTGAGGAGTTTGAATTCTATCATCAGAAGAGTACAACATATCATCCTCAAGCAAATGGAATAGTAGAATCCTTCAACAAGATCCTCAAGAATTCTCTGACAAAGATCTCCAATGTCAACATGGATGATTGGGACTTGAAAATACCAACAATACTATGGGCATACAAGACTACATGTAATAACCTGAAAGGAAAAACACCATTCAGGTTAGTGTATGGGCAAGAAGCAACAGTACCACTGGAATTCCTGGTACCCAATATGTGCATAACAATGAAGGAGAGGTTGAATCAACTAATTGAGATGGAGGAGGATAGGATTCTAGTGGGATTTCATCAAGAAGTATAGAAAGCAAGAGACAAATCTTGGCATGACAGACATATCAAGAGGAAGAGTTTCAAGGAGGGAGATCTAGTCTTTCTTTATGATAGTAAATTTCTTCAGCATCCAAGTAAATTCATAATGCATTGGCAGGGGCAACATGAAGTGACTATTGTCAGAGATGGCGGAGTTGTACAACTAAAATATTTGGGAGGCATAGAAATGAGAGGAATGATCAATGGAATTCAATTGAAAATTTATAGGGACATTCGACCTTCTAGCACTTAAAACTTATAGTGCAATAAAAAAACATGTAAATACTTTATTCTAGTAGAAGTTAAGATAGAGAAAATGAGAAAAAAAAGGAGAAAAAGAAGGAAAAATAAATACACAAATAGAAAAGACAGAAAATACAAAAATACTGGAAAATACAACGCACAAGAGGAAGTGGAATCGACATGACAAAATGGAAGATGTATATTCACAAAATACGGGTGACACACTTGGCACTAAGAAAAAGTCAAAGCAAAAATATGCCACGCACTAGAAATGATTAGCGCACTGGAAAAGGGATTAATGGTCAGAAAAAGAGAAAAAATGAAAAATGATGGTTAAGGAAAAAATGCGCCAACTGATGGAATTTATGAAATTGAATGGAACGTACTCATAAAGCGCAATTTCATTAATCAAACCCAAGGAATATTCTCTGAGAATTTTCACGACATTATCTGTATAAAGGGGAAATGTGGGGACCATAAGACTTATTTTGAAATCGTGAACTTGCAGTGATAGAGAGAACACAGAGAAGAAGAGAATTGAGGAAGAACACAGTGTGAACTAGTTGGAACCCATTCAAAAAACATTGATCAGTACCCATGATGGCACCACCGAAGATGGGTGTGCCGAGCCAAGTAGGGAGGAAAACTAGAAACAATGTTAGGGTACCATATGAAACAATGGAGGTCCAACATAAAACTGCTCAGACCGAGGAATTCATCAATGTGTACGTGATTCCTTCACCACATGGAGAACCAACAAGCCCCACACTAGTGGTGGAAGAAACAAAACCTCCAATAGCAATGTCCATGGAAATTGACTCACACAATGGTGCACAAGGTCACACTACAAATGACATAGGCACCGTACAACAACCTGTGAGGGCCGAAGAAGCCCAACAAACAAATGGCGAAGCCAACGTGCACATAGAGGTTGCAACACCAATACCACCCAGAGAAGTGTCTGTGAAGCAACATGAGGGTCTGGTGGAAGAAATTACCAGCCAACCAAAATCTCATGCGGGAAAGAGACATATGGTGGCCATGAACTCAAATCAGTATCCAAGAAGAAAAGGAAAACAACCCATGGCACGGTCCTTGCGCAGACATCCCGATGCAACCATCATACTATTGTGCATTCTAGAGGGAGTGAAAACCACACTAACACTTATGGGATGCCTGGAGAAGTTGAGATATTCGGAACACGCCGTGGTCGATGATGAAAAATTCCTCGAGTTTGCACAACGGGTATACCTGGACAGCATAGTGATAGGAACCTTTGGAGACCCAATCCTACAACTAAAACCATGGCCAAAAAACCTGTCCAGCACAAGGATTCTGAATCTTCTTGAAATTCCCCATTTTGGAAGGGGAAAAGAAGTGAACAATTATGTCAAGAATTCGATGGTGGTCCTCCATGGAGGATTCTTATGGTTGGATCAACCCGTTGCAATAGACGTGGATATTATTGCACTCATCACAGGTCTTCCATCAATGGGTGAGAACCCTGTGCAGTACCCGGATGACAAAACAAAGGAGAAATCCATGGATGAGGAGATGAAGAAAACTTATGACACAGAGAGGGGCTTGTGGCACAAAATCATAATAAAGAGGATCAGTGATGCAACAATGAGGATGGACACTAATCTCATGGCCTTCAAAATGCTTAGGAAATGTTACAAGGAGGAAGTCCTTAGTGGGGTCATCACAGCTGCAGAACAATGTGCTAATGAAACTACACTTAGTTCAGCCTTGTATCTATTAAACTTATTCCTCGAAGACTGTAAATACACGCAGGACTTGAGAACAAAGTTCCACTATTCATGGTTACTCATTTTGATCATGTTGATTGGGTGGAGGGAGCCACCATACTCTTATTTTTGTGATCGGATAGGTTGTTTCCATGAATCACGATATACATAATTGGGGAGAAATTCAAACCCCAAGCATAGAATTTCTAACACAGGTACCTCTTCCAGGTACTTCAACAAGATACATGAGAGCATTGCGAACACTTGGAGGATTATTCTAGATGTGGTCGCATAATACAAGGACATAGCCAGCTTCAGAGTGACAAGGCATAATATGTGGATCCAAGTGCGTAGGGATTTGGAGAAGTAATGACTACATATGAGATATTGTGTCACTAAAGATGACATACAAATGGAAATAAACAATTGTCACCTCGACTTGAGGATTCCAGTTCTGACTTAAGAAGTACCTAAGGGTATAGAGGTATACATTGATGCACTAAAAAAATCGACAAAGTTGGGGAAACCCATTCAGAAGCCGGTGCAATAGAAGAAGGGGAGTGTACCAAAAAATAATACACATGCAACAGAAAAGGACACTTCCCCATGATAGAAAGAACAAGGAGTGGGGGGCACTGCCATGCAAGAAACCCCCTCGACATCCACCCCATAGGAAACAAGGTTCCCTAAGAGGCCAATATTACATACAGGAGGGTCGTGCAAGAAGGTGAAAGCACACAAACAGTTGTAAGAATTCCCTATCACCAAGGATGACCCAAACCTCATGGAAGAAAGTGTGCAAGACTGTGCAATGAAAGATTTTGAAGAATCCCAACACCACAAAGGAAAAATACAAGACGACCTAACAAGAACAAAGAAGGTCCTTGAGTATATCAGGTTAGCGCAGAGGCCTAAAAGGGGAACTAAATTCTTCCCTGAAGAAGCAGTAGCAGTGGCAAGTACTACACCAAGCAAGGTGGACACAATTCAGAATAATGCCTAGGCGAGTTTGAATTTCATGCTAACAACTAATATGATGCAAATGGATGAACAACAACACATACACCATTGAAGGATGTAATGTAGGAAGATCTAGTATTAGCAAGAATACCTACCAAGGAAATGTATAGGCTCCAATTCAATGTTGCAAAGGAGGTACAATCACGCACCACAACAGATGTAGAAGAACTACAGGAGAAAAGATATGGGAAGGAATCCTTGGAATTGGTGATCGAATAGGTCAAGTTCGAAACCAAGGAAGAAAAAGAGAACATAGATATTATCGAATAACATGTGAGAACAATGTACAATCACATCCCTGAAAGTGTGCAGGTAGAGAAAAAAATATTAGAGGAGAAACTCAATATTATTTCCAAAACTATCAAACAATATAGGAAACATATTGAGGAATTAAAATAAAAACTAACTCCTACAACTCCTCTCAAGGTGAGAGAGCAGAGGGAACTAGAAGTTGCACTCCAAATGATAGCAATGGAGGAACAAGTCAATGCAGCAGCAGGATTGTTTGATAGAGTGATGCAGCTCTGAACAATGTTGGATGAGGATGAAAAGGTCCAGTAGTTGGACCAAGAGGAGGAGAGGCTAAGTGTGGCCATGGAAGAGCTCAAGAACTGACATAAAATGATGAGAATCATAGAGTGCATGAAATATAATCAGGACTTGAAGAAGTTGTAGGAAGATTTGAATGTCGCAGAGAGGCAGAAACAAGAGAGAGATATAGAAGTAGAATCACTCCAGGAGCAAGTGGTGTAGTTTATCACACAATTGGAGGAGGAAAAGAGGAACATTGCAAAGGACCCAACAAAGGGAATAGCACTAAACCAGGAGGAGATCACAACGAAGTTAGGAGAGGCACTGACAAGACAATCCGCGTTGGTCCAAGAAAGAGGAAGAGAACTTGCAGACAAGTTCCACAACCTAGAAGAGGTTGTTCAGGGAGCGTGCAATACCTAGGTGGATTGAGACGAGCCACATGTCAATGTTGCAAGACTATTTCACGTAGGCCTATTTTGAGGATATACTATTTTTGGAGGATAAAACCCATAATTGGAAAAAGACAATGGGAAGGAAAAGCAACACATGTGAGGAAAGCATGCAAGGTGCACATGCAAGAAAACCTATCTACGTTAGGGTTAGGGTTTTTGAAAGAACCTGTAATGGCTAAGAAGTTGAGGTTTACTATAAATATGTACCTAAGAGGCCAAGGTCGGGAATTTTTCCATTTAGAGAGTTGGAAATATTGTTCTACATAGTCAAGGGAAATATTGTAAGATCTAATACCATTTTTGTAAGTTGTTCAATTGTAGGAGAGTAATATAGCTATACCTTGAGGGTTAGACAACAAGTTAGGGGTCCTAGTGCGATCCAGTTAGCCTAAAAAAGGCCGTGGGTTATGTTTTGTTATTGTATGAATGGGGTTGTAGTGCGTTCAACACCATATATTGCAAAAACATAACAAATAAGCCTGAGAAGCCAGATCTTTGTGGACATAGCCTCAGAGGGAGTGAGCCACGATAACACCTATGTTGTTTGATGTGTTTATCGCATAATTACTTTTTTTAATTAGTTAGTTGATGAATGAATAATTTTTTGATATTTGTTATATGTTAGATCTGTTAGAATGCATGCATAAACTTAATAGATGAATGGATCCTAAGAATAATAGAAATAACCACTAGATCAAGGCTTGATATGAGGAAAGGAAATCCCAGATCCCCACTTTTCCCAATATTGAAAGAATATGATCATTGCAATCACCGATAGAACTATGTCAAGTGATATTGAAAAATACAATTATGTGTTGTGTTGCCTTCTGGTTTACCAGGAGGGCCGATAGTTTCAAAGGGATTTGTTGGAAGCTTTTTCAGATATGAACCTAGTTCAACCCAAAATTTAGTTAGATAAGGATATCAACCAACAACAATGCATTCCCTTAGGCTAGCCCCTTCCCTCCAGGTCTCTTTCATAGGTTGGATATGAATCTATCTTGCTAGTAACTCTACGGAATTACAACTACAAT
Source organism: Picea glauca (assembly GCA_000966675.3). Lineage (NCBI taxonomy): Eukaryota > Viridiplantae > Streptophyta > Pinopsida > Pinales > Pinaceae > Picea > Picea glauca. The sequence continues at coordinate 280,847 of JZKD02S0552892.1, forward strand.
AGGAAACTCTTAGCAACCAAACATTTTATTTGCATGAAAAAAATTACTCTACATTCCTAACAACCTACTTCTTCCTACATTTTTCATCTACAAACAACTACCACACATGCCCACTATGACTATCTTCCAATTCTAGCACTTATATCTCTCTTTTTGTCCACAAAAATACATGCACTAGTACATTTGGGTGAAATTCCGATGGCGCGTTCGATGTAATTGCCACTTTATATTGTTGGGAGAGCGACAAACACCAGACCCCCTCAATCTTCGTTTCACATGACGTCTCTTTTTCGACGACATATATTTTGTCATTATTGCGATGTCTTGGAGGTGGAAAGATTGACATCTTGAACGTGGCAAGAGAGACGTCTTGAACATGGAAAGAGAGACATCTGGAACGTGGCAAGACCGATGTATTGAATGTGGCAAGAGAGACGTCTTGAACATGGCAAGAGAGACATATGGAACGTGGCAAGAGAGACATCCAAAACGTGGCAAGACCGACGTCTTGAACATGGCAAGAGAGACGTCTAGAACATGGCAAGACCGACATCTTCAATGTGGCAAGAGAGACGTCTTGAAGGTGGCAAGACTGACGTCTTGAAGGTGGCAATATAGACATCTAGAATGTGGGAAGAGCAATGTTAAGAGGTATCATCTCCGACGTGGTTGCTATGGGATCAACACTCCAAGATGTCGCAATAGCGACTATGTTGTAGATATTTAAAAAAAAAATACAATATCGATACTAAGAGGGGCAGGTACATTAACCTTTGCTAAGATACTAGCCATATCAATATTTAAATCTATATCATAGGTCTTAGGCAAGGTTGGTTGAGGAGGAGGACTATCTTCCAATGGTAAAGGGGGTCTTGTCTAATGAGGTTTAGGATCACTAGGATATGTATCGGGTGTGTTATCACACAAACTCACAATTGTTGAGATAAATTCCAAAAGCTCAAGTGCAATCATGCGTAATAAGAATGCAAAAATATACTAGAGAGTAAGTCCCTATTTTTAGATAGGATCAAAATAATATTGTACTTTCTTCGGTATGTCAAAACAAGTGCCATCCAATAGAAGATCCCATATACCAATGAGATAGTTGAGCAACAGAAATTCTAGAGCCTTCACGGAAACCTCTGACAATTTGTTTAACATTTAGTAGACAATTAAATCATCAATAATACAACATGAAGTCATTGCAGGTATTGCTTTGTATCCTTTGGCTAGCACAACAAATTCACACGTAGCATACAAGTGTTTTGTATATATACATTGAGCAGAGGAGAAAATTCATAGAATGCAAATTGTAGCAATTCGAAACAACCATAACAGATTTGGACTCCAGATATAAAGCTCATATTCTCTCATGCAAAGACATTTGAAAATGCCAAACCATGTAAAATTCAATATCCCAATACTTGGTCAGAACAAGGGGCGAAAAAAGACAAATTTAAATACTTCAACAGCTATAGCATATTTGACATGAAGATATACAACACATATATATTCCAAGTTTGGTTTCAAATAACAACTAATGTTATTGTTATATATACAACTAATCCATCTAGTTTCAAATAACAACCAATGTTAACTGTC
>JZKD02S0552959.1:0-16417 GCA_000966675.3 Picea glauca
CTCCACCTTCCCTAAAAAATAGGAAACCAAATGTGAGGTGGATTCTCACACTTAATTAATTTCTTTTTCATGAATATTAATAATAATTCATGAGCACTTGATTCTCAGACTTAATTAATTTATTTTTCATGAATATTAATAATAATTCATGTGTACTTGGTAATTTTTCCTTCATGTAATATATCCCTCCTCCACGTTGACTAGGGATTGTGACATAGATTATTCCATAGTGTCAAGGTGTATGAGACGCTTATATGGCACTTTACGACACTTAGGGAGAGGTACTTAGGTGTGCAAATTTCATGTGTAACAGAATGCCCCCTAAAGTGTGAGGTCAGAAGAGAGAATGATGGCCGAAACACTTTACAAATCTTTAAAGCAAGGGTGTGGACTCGGAGAACCTGGTAGAAGCTGCAAAAAATCTATCAAACAAATGTTATGACATGTTTCAAACCCAAGGCAGACATACCTATGCTTGAGCGATAAAAGACTTTCAAGGTATGGACGCCATAAAATACACTGCGGATCCATAATTATATTGACAAAAAGGTATAACCACTGAATATACACTGTGGATCTATACTCCCATGACCTGAACTGATCATAGCCATGAAGAATACACAATGGATCTACGAGATGACAAGACATAGCCACAACCAATACAAAGTGGATCTATGTGACAGTATATGTGTCAATGTTCAAGAGAAACTTTGTCACAACCTGGGCAAAGTACATATCAGAGTGATCACTCAACCCAGGGTCTTCTTACTGATCCTGATGTAGTACGAATCTAACCATGTGAATAGATGTCCTGATGTCGAACATGGAAGAAGCCACTTGATTACCAGTCAATGATGTAAACCATTAACAAGCGCGAGGGAGGTCACCATTGATGTCAATGATTCCCAAGGTACTCTAGTACATTCCAACGAATGTGAATGGATGAGCTGAAGTTGAACATCTGTGGAATCATCCGATCAGAGGTCAATGATGTAAATCCATTGTTGAACATGAGGAGGCCTGCCATTGAGGCATGCAGGTCCCAAAGTACTAACTAGTTTCTAAGTCTATTTCTTGGATAATGTGTTGAAGTCAATAGGAATAGACTCGTCAAAGGAGGGCCTTGATGTATCCCCCATCAACGACACAAAATTGACATAGAGATGTAAATTGGTAGATCAAATGAACATGGACTAACACGGTTATTGAGATAAGGTATTTGTGATGGCTAACTCTCGAGGCGAATACTTCCCTTGAACACCGAGGCACAACAGCAAAAACATGACATGGACCAAAACACGATGATGTAGTGGATGCTGTGACTTTCTTCAGGTGACCCAAAGGAGTAAGAAAAACTCAGAGGATTGGTTTAGTGCAGAGGTTTAGTGGATTAATATGTGCGCAAAGACAAAGTGTCGTGTTCAAGGGCGACTCTAAGAGTTACTAGTAACGTTCTCAAAAACAACTTGGCTTTCTTCCTTCAATTTTTCCCCCATCCAGATAGACGAGTACCTCTTTTTAATTTAACAAGCTCGAGGAGGGTAACACATGCTCAATATGACTCACCTTCTATAAGTCCCTCTTCCTTTGTTTAACAAACTAGAAGAAGTAAGGGTTCAGTCCCGTATGGGCCCTTCAATGTATGATTGTTTAACGAGTCCAGAGAAGGTAAACTCGATGTTTTTTCATATTTAGAGAGTTTGAAAAAGAACTTAAAGACGACTCCATTGTTATCCTTTTTTGTAATGTTAGTCTCACGAGGCTGAACAAGAGATAAATTATCACTCGAAAGATGCCCTTTCAAACCTTTTAAGGAGTGGGAAAGGAAGCAAGATCACTTGACAATGTTTTCACGTTTAGAGAGTCTGAAAAGAGCTTAAAGAAGACTCCAGGGGGTTCCTTTTTCGTATATCCATGTGAGCCCGAAAAAGAGATAAAAGGTTGCTCGGTTGCATTCTCATGTATTTACGAGCACGAGAAAGAACAAAGACTAAGCTCGGTCTGCCCCCAACTTGAAAGCTAGTGGCTTAACTCTAGAATGATCATCAAAGGCTGGAGACATGCCCTCCAAGATTCAATTCATGCATCGACTTTGAGGTTGTCACTAATTTATCTACTAGATGAGAAAAAGGAGAAGGGTGGATGAAAAGAAGGTTCAAGAGAGGTGACTATTTCATTTTTTAATGAGCTTGACACAGGAAAAGAACTATGCTTAGGGTTTCAGGTTCGATCCCCAGATTGTTGTTTCATTTTTTAATGAGCTTGCTATAGAGAGGAAAACTATGCTCGTGGCCTCTATTTCATTTTTTAACGATCTTTCCAAAGAGAAGAGAAACTATGCTCATGGGCTCTGCTTGATCATGGCTTCCAAGAGAATAACACTCTGGAAGGATACCATGTCAAGGGACAAAAATCGGTCATGGCTTCCAAGGGATCTTCGCTAGATGGAAGATAATCACTTTGGAAGGAACACATGTTGAGGGCTACAATAGGGGTAAGGAGATCAAGCTCCAATATCCCTACCGAAGAAATCACCATGTCAACTACTGGATCCAAATCATCGGAAGTCAAAGGCATGGGAGACAATAGAAAATCGACATCAGGAGGGGAGATAGACTGTATATCTACCCGAATTCCTTCACGAGGGGGAATAAAAGAGGATCGATGATGGTTATCATCTCGAGGTAGCTCATAAATGATCAACATTTCCATGATAGATTCATCTGAGGGAAAATTTGGGGAAATGTAATTGATCACAGACGGCAAGGAAATCAACTGTGATTGCATTGAGGAACCATCAGGTGCCAATAGATGTTGGTCATCCGATGAGGGAGAAACAGATTGAATAGAAACGTATGATGTTTCGGTTGGACTAAGTGGCACGGTGTCACCTAGTGCATTGAATTCCAATGGACTAGGTACAATCCAAGGGTCAGATGATTCCAAAGATTGATAAGTCGCGGTCGAAATCATATCGACAGTGGTAATATGATGTGTAGTCGGTGGAAGTGGTGTAGGGAAGGTAGCCATGAGGCTAGAATATTTTAGTAAGCCAACACCAACGCTTTCATACGTGATCTTGTGGTCTCCCAAGAAAGGAATATTGTTGGTAGCGGGAGCGCGAGCATCGGTCGTGCAAAAATCCAACTGATCAATAGTGACAATTTTTCCCTGATGAGGAAATTGTACACATCAAAAGACCGACGAGGCAACGAAAGTCATAGAATAAAACCAACTTCTTCCAAGTAACAAGTTGTAATCAAGGGGAGCATCGACCACCTCAACATCAACAGTAACAGTTTTTCCACCCAATTGGATGGGTAGGGACTGTAAAAGCTCGTGGGGATGAAAACCTCACCCATCGAAGGTGCACAACATCGTTGGGGATTTGTTAAGTGTGGGTGATTTTAAACCTTTCCAACACGCTAAATACATGACACAAGTTGAGGCTCCCTCATCCAAAATATTTCAGTGGATTTGTTGATTGTGAAAAACAACATCAAATTGGAAAGCAAGTTGGTGGGAGATTCGAGACGTATAATTTTCCAGGTTAAACATGATATGGTTGGATGACTCAGGATCAACAATGCCAATAGTTTCCAAGAGAGTTCTATGTTGACTGGGGCAGTTCTGTAGAACTTCTAACGTAGACATAGCACACGGTGCTTGAGCCAAATCTTCAACAATGTTGTAGTTCTGGGCGGCACATGAACTAGGATTAAAGGTAGCTTTATGTATAGTGCTCTTAGGAGGGTGTAAGATAGAGTCAAACATAGGTTTCTCAATCTGAAGTGATCCAGATGGACGATTAACCAATGGAGTACTAACGAAGGACGGTGATGGATCCGGTAAAGTACCGGTACCATTAGTGTCTTTTCCTTTGTCAGGGTTACCTAGTGTGTCATATGTATTAGAGAGAGTGGTCAAATTAATCCCATTAAACATATAAATATGTGCACTCGACAAGGCCTCGTCATGAGGATGGATAGAACTTCCCCTAGGAGAGGGGGTTTGAGAAACCATGGATTTGTTGTTGTGGAAAAGGCTAAGTAAGCACAACGAGTTGTGAATTTCCTTGGAAAAGTTTGGCCACTTCATTGCAATGTGGACAGTATTGAGTGTAGTGATCATCACCACGAATGATACACGAGAATTTCAGTTTCCATTGTGGTTGCTTTTCGGTATCAGGTGTTTGAGCTTGATGTTTTGGTTGTTCATTGTTATTTTTTGATTTATTCTTTGTCTTCTTCTTACCTCCGAATTGTTGTGAAGGGGAAAATTGAATTACATTCACCTCAGAGATATGAGTTTGGGAGGAGGTAGAGGAGATTGTGGTGGATTGGGAAGTAGATTGGGTTTTGATGAAACTGATAACACCATCCGCATGAGATGAGGATGACGGCTTAGATGGATTGGTATTAGCTCGAGAAGCATTCGGAAGCAAATCATACAAAGTATCATATTGTGAATAAACCAAATCTAAGTACTAAGCCCGAGCAATGTCTTCTTCCTCGGTGACCGCACCACCCATGGAGACATCGCAAGAGATTGGGGGTAAAAGTGATTTAGTAAACCATTCCGCCAATAATATGTCAGGAATGATTACCTTGATCATCCTTCGTCATCGTCTCCACTCATGAATATGATCAGAGATATGCACGGAGTCAATTTGACGAAGGGAGGTCAAGAGTTTAGTACCCGTCTCACAGCAAATGGGTAGTTGAAAGTGTGTGAGGAAAGACATGGCAAGGGAATTGAAATTATGAAAAGAAGCACATGGTAGTTCAATATACCACTTTGCTATCGAGCCTGTAAGTGTTCGCTGGAAAAGACGCAAATGTACAGAATCATCCATGAGGGAGTTTGATGAACACCACAAATGGAAAGTCATCACATGGTTGTTTGGATCTTCGCCAGATTTTCCATCAAATTTCAGAATATAAGAAGGAAGTTTAGCTGGAATGACTGGCCAAACCGGTGAATGAAAAATAGGATCACTAGTTAACCGAGACAAGTCAGGGAGATCTAGAGTCACAAGGAAAGGTAGTTGTCAGTTAATTTGCGGATGATACTGGTGTGGCATAGGAAAACCAGTAGGACCATAAACTGGGTTAGGTGGATAGTTGTAACCAGTAGGTCCTCCTACATATGGTTGTTGTTGGATAGGATAAGCAGGATTCGATGATGGATGAGAAACATTTTCATAACCCGGTGGGTTCTGAGCATTATAGGCTAGGTGATTTGATTTCCCATGAGGAGGATAAACATTTTTCCCTTGAGGGTGGTAAGGAGTAGATCCCAGAGGTGGATACACCTTAGACCCATGAGGAGGATAAGACTGTTGTCTCGAAGAACTACAGGTGGTGTTTGGGATGTCACACGGATAAGGTTGTCTGTAAGATGTTCCAGAAGGGACAAAATTTGATACTCCTCCTAGTGGGCTATGATATGAGTGCCCCCCAACATGGAGTTGAATAAAAGTGCCTCCTGAAGATACTCCCCAAGATTGTGAAGGGTTTCCAGCAAAGGAAGTTTTCCCCCCTACCAGCGGTGGATTAATGATCGGGGTATGACTGGAAAATGGAGGTTACCCTTCAAGATGAGCATGAAAAGGGGGTTGTCCCCTGGAAGGGGTAGGCCCACCATAGAATGGTAGTCCTCTAAGAGGGAAAGGTTCGTTAGATGGTGGTTTCCCTCCAGCCAGTTTTGTTTGGTTGGTAGGGGTTTGCTTTCTTGGGTGAAAAGATGTCCCAGCAGGGTCATGTAGAACATGTGGAGTTGTAGAGGAAAAGCTTGTAAAAACAGGGGTAGATATTGAAGTGTCTTGGATACAATTAGAGGTGATGAGTCCAACATTAGGATGGACTTGTGCTGACGTAACAGTAGGGTTAATGACCTGATCAACTGGGTGATTCATGGTTTGACCGGATGGTCCTGTTTCACTAGGAGGGTCATGAGGATGAAAGGGTTGTTGAAAGGATTCGAAATGTTCATAGAGATCGCGTCCCAATGAAGTCCTCCATACAGAATGAGAAGGTGTGGGATTTGTATCTACTGCAGTGCTAGGACAAACAAGAGTCATATACTCATCAACAAAGGTTGGTTCTGTGGATCCCATATATGTTTGGGTAAAAATTTTCTCGGGTAATCATGGGACCTCTTCACCTATGACGTTCCCAAGGGAGTCTAAACGAAGCAAAAGTGTTTCGAGAGGGGTTACCGACACAAATGTAGTGTGAGGAGTGGGATTTTCAACCATAACCAAAGCACCTTTTGAGTTATCTAATGGAGGAGAAATAACACTTCCAACATCAGATTGATTTTCTACCTCGCCACGGTAGTTGTCTTCGGGAGGGTTAGGAGGTAAGGATTGATAGCCTTCCGGAGGCAGCCCTTGCATCCTACATGATCGGAGAAGACCTTTATCGTCTACATGCTCAATTTTGGAGAATAATAGAGCACACTGAAAATCTAGGGCCAACTAACAAAAAGAAAAAACATATGCTAATAAAATCTAGAAATCAACCAAGCAAACAAAACTTCTCTCGATGATCGTACTAGTTGGTGATGAAATCCAACGTCGTGTGATCAAGTCGAGAAGGGGCTAGGATATGGTGGAATAGTTACAATGGCGACCTGCTTAATAGACTTTCACCTTGGTGCAAGCTTCCATGCAGTAATTGTGGATTTACCCTCCAAGGAGCCCAAGTGATTTTGACCAATGTTTGTTCCAAGTACAGTGAAACTTCCCTTCACCGTTACCTTGTGTAAGTACCTAAAGATTATGGAAACTAAAGAAACCAATTCACAGTTAGTCCCTGGGCGGGTACAATCGACAGTCCAATCCGAACATATGGGCAGGATAACAAGTTTGAAATCAACCCGAGAGGCTCTCACACATAATCGTGGGTATACCTTCAAGTGACCCCCAATATACGATCTGACCACTACAAAAAGTTGAACCACGGAGGGATAATGTCTATAATTCGCCCAAATGTGACCTCATACGTAACCCCTGTGTGAGAGGGGGATCCCAGAAAACCTATATGACAATTGGATTTGACTCTCCCTAGCTCATGATGCTAATGTTTGTTTTGAAAACTTTGGAGAGTTGTACTCACAGCCTAATCCAAAGTGCTAATCTTAGTCTAATGTTGGTGGAAGATTCTAAAAATAAAAAATGTTCTAGATAATTTTTTAATTAGCGTTCATTTTACAACTGTTTTTTACTCAAAGGGTGTATGAAAGTGAAACTGATAGAATGGTGACTCAATTCCCGAAAAAATGCATAAAAGATGATAAGCAATCATTTATTTTCAACGAATTCCCATTTAAGGGAAAGAGAAAGAGTTGTTTTCACTATCAAACACTAATATGGAATGTCCTTAGTCAATTTGTTCTCAATCAAATCCAATGTAATGCTGAAACATTTCAGAAATGCCTTCTAATATGCAAACCAATCACTAAGATGTATCTTTGTTGTTTGTATGCGAATGATGATTAATTCAATGCAAAACTTCTCCTGCCAACTAACAAGGAGATTTGGACAAGCATAAGCAAATTTCACACAAACAACACACCCTCTTGCTATGATTGAAACAAGAAGAAAAAAGAAAACAAAAGATAACAAAGAAAATCAAGAATTCACACAAAAGAGAGATGCTTAAGAAAAATGACCTCAAAGAACCAAATGAGATGATTCACAGATTTCTTATGTCCTTCACCATAGTTTTCACTCAGTCAGATAAGAGAGGAAAACAACAAATTGCCTCCAAATCATAAAGGACAAATTGTAAAGTAAGGACAAATGTCAAAAAAATCCAAACAAAAGAGGATGAATCCTTAGAAAACAGGGTACTGAAGGCCAATACCAAGATGGACTGAAAGTATGAGACCCTGAGCAAATGTACAAAGCAGAAACTGAACCCAAAAATTTGAAAAACTAGAAGATTTTCCACAAAAAATGGGAGCGCTCTAGTGTAAGGGGCACCAGAGCATTATAACGCTCTGTGTAAGACCTTCGGGGAGCGTTGGTGCTCTGATAACAAGGTAGGGGAGCGCCCTACTTCAAAAATCTCAGGGAAAATTCTAGAAACTCAAAAATTCAAGAAAATTCAGCCAATCAGGGTGATTATGATGACACAAAGAGGCAATCAAACCATTCTTAAGAATACAAAATTCAATGGAGAAGATCAAATGAGTGGGAAAAGGACCAAGACAACATCTAGGAAAGGAAACACAAATCATATTTGGTCCCTAGTGGAGTCGCCAATTTCTGTTGTAGGAAAATCTCTCTGCGGACAGGTAGATCTCCTCTTGAGAGCTAGACCCTTAACTCTAAGACAAAAGGTGCTTAACATGGACACTGACTTCCTTTTAGGTCTAATCAAGTTGATAAACAAAAGAGAAAGAGGAAGGTATGTACCTTATGAATGTTGTTTGTCCCTGCAAGGTCCAGGATGAGCTTTGATCTTGAGCTCCTTGGTAGGTCCTGCAAGACAAACAAAAGTACAAAAGACTTCCTACTCTAATGAGATTAGCTAAAACATAGATCCATCTACTGCAGAAAAGCTTATATGGAACAAGTACAAGATTGAAAGAAATAGGCCAAGCATTGATTTTATTAATGAGAACAAAATGTTACTTACAACCATAGATGTGAATGCAACAGCTTCATCAAGTTCTCCTTGTCCAAACCCTTGCTTAAAAAATCCACACACGGAATGTTGATGTTCCAAATGACATCTTCCTCATGAGATCATAAGTTAGATGCTTCACAATAATTTCCCCTCACTTCTCATGAGATCATAAGTTTGGTATCTCTAAACTCCTCTATCCTCCCTTCCTCCATGGAAATCCCTCATTATATAGGATTTGAATGCTTAACCACCATGGAGAGGATCTCTCATCAAATCCACTAAGAAAGGGATCTCTAAGATATTTAGGGAGAAAATATCTCTTAAGGATTTTGGGGATGAAATATATCTCAAGGATTTTAAGGAGGAAATATTTCAACCACCCATGAGATCGTCCACCTTCCCTAAAAAATAGGAAACCAAATGTGAGGTGGATTCTCACACTTAATTACTTTCTTTTTCATAAATATTAATAATAATTCATGTGCACTTTATTCTCACACTTAATCAATTTCTTTTCCATGAATATTAATAATAATTCATGTGTACTTGATATTTTTTCCTTTATGTAATATATCCATCCTCCACATTGACTAGGGATTGTGACATAGGTTATTCCATGGTGTCAAGGTGTATGAGATGCTTATATGACACTTTACAACACTTAGGGCAAGGTACATAGGTGTGCAAATTTCATGTGTAACTGTGTGATCACTATGCATGTTCTGTTTTCCCATGTTTCCACGAAACCCACATGAAAACCTTTTGATGATTGTTGAAATGTGATGTCCCAAGTCCATTGAAAGTTGAAACACCTTGGAATGTACCTAATCATAGCTTCAAAAGCAATGCCCATGCAACATTTTACAACACCCAGAACTGATACATGCATATTAGCGTTTCCATGTTTGTCTGCTTATACATAGCTGAATATAGGTCTTGTTGATAGGTTTATTAAGGGACTCTAAGATATATACAGGTCGTCAAACAAAAATAACTCTTGTGCTTGATTCCAAAATGAAAATACATCAAACCTTAATCACATTGCAAAACAAGGGTTTCTATGTACTATGATTTCTTTCATATGACATATGGCAGAAGTGCTACAAGGTGACAAATCGTGCCTTTAATGACTTGGGATGTTGGAGAGGTGACATGACTCAGTAAACTAGAATTGACATGACATTTTATTAGGCTAGACAAGGACTAGGACAAGTGACTTTATCCCAGTACATTATATGTGCTAACAAAACCTACAACCATTGTCTTTGGGAAAGGACTCTAAAAATTAGTTATTGACGCACAAGATCACATCCAAAATGATGAAGAGGGATGGGGAAACAAATTTTATGTGTAGAATAATGAAGTATTGTATGTCCCAACCAATATTCATTCATGGTATTATGCTCTAAAATATTATTTTCATCATAGATCAAGTTCCACTTATCTATATTCTAAAAGGAGAAGATATTTGAGACTAAAATATGTTCAATATCAGTTGACTGGTGTTGTACTTTTCAGGAAAACTTATAATGGAGTTCTTTTGAGATACTTACAAGCAAATGATGTTAAAAAAGTGTTGAAAGAATCGTATGATGGATTATCTAGTGGACATTTTTTTGTATCTAGACTATAACCTATAAAATTTTATGAGCTTGTTACTATTGGCCAACAATATTTAGATATGCTCATGCTTATGGAGAAAAGTTCAAGGTCTTCCAACTACCTGTTGGAAGAGATAAGAAGCCAGTTATTCCACTATATCTAGATACCATTGACACACCTTTTCAATAGTGGGGATTAGACATCATTGGTGGAATCAATCCTAATTATACAAAACAAAATAATTATATATTGATAGCTATGGATTATTTGACTAGTTGGACATAAAAAATTCATTTGACATACACAAATGAAAAAATAGCTATCCAGTTTCTAGAATGGAATCTAAGTACCAAGTTTGGTGTTCCCTCTATGCTGGTATTTGATAATGCATCATTTTTTCTTTGAAGTTATTTGAATTTTCTTTAGAAAATAGATTTTTTTTTTTATTCATCCAACTATTATCCTCAAGGAAATTAGGTAGCTATGTCAACCAACACAAATATCTATTGAATTTTGAAAAAGACAGTCATTGATCACCATCGAAACTGGCACACTGATCTCCCTAATGCTCTTTGAGAAAACTAAGTCCAATGAAAATTTTAGGGGATAAATTTCACCCATGGGCTAATTTTCCATGTTTTTTTTCAAAAAGAGATTCACGAATTTCCATTTTTTTTTCTAAAATGATTTTCCCAAATTCTATAGAATAAAATTATGTTACTCTAAACATCACCAAAGTTTTATAGAAACTCTATAAAATCCTTGTTAATTTGAATATTTTTACAAACAATATTCAAAATCATTTTATGGTTTCTATTTGAAGAAATAATATGATTCGCCAAGGTTTCTACACTTTAATACTAGTGTGGATCCTTAAACTTTTCCTTGGTTGAGTCACACACAAAATAGCCCTAGGTACCCCTCCTTATTTCCTCATGTGAGAAAGCTAAGAATAAATTTACATCCCATTAACAAATTATCAAATGTTGGTTTGATAAACATTCATACAATGATAAGAAATTTGAAGTAGGATATTTAGTGGTTAAGTGGGACAAACCAAAGGAGCCAAATGGAAAGCATTAAAAATTTCAACAACTTTGTCTTGGCCCATATCAGGTGGTTGAAAAACTTGGTCTTGGCACTTACAAATTGAAAAATATGAAGGGGGGACTGGAACTTCTCCTTATCAGTGGCCAAATCTTAAAGAATTATTTCTATTATTTTCCCTCATGGAATCTAGCCTATACATAGTAGGTTTATTTCTAATAGTTTTGATTTTCGGTTTTCATCTATTTTTAGTTTTAGTAGAAGTTATAAATCCATTTCGAGTAATTAAATACTTTCTCAATTTTGAATTTTAATAGTTGTAACTTTCTTGAATTTTGAATTTGTGTTTTTTTCTCTGTTTAGGAATAAATTTTCAAAAATTGGGTTGCACATATACTAATCAATCTACAAACAATACCATGAGTTACCTATTAAAGTCTTATGAAAGTAAATCACTTGCTAAACCTTTCAAACTCTCCTAGTACCATTTAATTATGGTCCATGAAGAAGCTGCAAATTAGTAATCTCGATATTACTTGAAACAATCATAACAAGTGGTGGAACCTATACCTTTTTGAATTACTGACTTCTAAAAATATTGAAACTTCAATTAAGTGATGATTCTACTAGATTAAATATCCCATACATTCACATGAATAAACACAACATGTGAAAGGTGACCAATCAAACATTTAAGTCTAAGAACTTTCAAGGTATATTTTGTTTCTTGGGAATGGTTAATCCTTCCCTAAAAAGGCTCATTGTTTCCCCTATCCACTAGTGCTAAAATTTAATATAGGAATGGTAAAGGATTGGGAAAGGAAAATCATATTATATTGGAGGAATGTAGATATCTCTATTAGGGATATGGAAACTCACTAGATGGACAGTGGATAAAGGTGTGTGATGCTCATGTGACTCTATCATGGCTACAGATGCTCATGTGTAATGGAGCAAGACTTCTTAGATGAGAGAAAACTTGTTTGCGAAAATATTTAACCAACTTTCAACAAATCCCTATGACTATGACTATAGCCTGGAACAAAGTTATGTTTCATTGAAAATTTAATCCATTATACATCTCTTTTGAAGTTATTGAATAAGTCACTAAAGATAAATGATTGGGATACCTCAGGATTAAATCATGAAGAACACTTTATATGAACCCATTGTTTGAAAGTTGAGGTATAATCCTTGAAAAAAAGAATGAAGTTTTATTTCTTAAGATTATAGTTGAATAATGAAGTTATAGAGGTTCATGGTTTCACCCAATGTGTCACCATTTGTTGAGGTCTCAATAAGCACCATTTTTTTCAAAACTTGGGAACCCTATTATCTTTGAGTTATAAATCCTTCATTGACTCATCTTTATTGTGTTCTTATTTATTTATCCCAACTAAGGGGAGGGAGTCTCATTTTTATTGGGAGAATATTCTACTAGTTTGACTTTTTTTTTTTTTATATCACATTCATTCATTTGAAATCTTTGTTTCAAGTATTCCTCTGAAAGATCATAAGTTTTATTGTCTCTATTTTTCAAATGGGATATTTTTGGGCTCACAAGGGAAGCTTAATGAACCTTGAATGATTTTACAATTCGTCTCAATTTGATGATCAAGACTTATTTTCTTCATGGATTGAACCTTTTGAATTTTGAAACCTATTTTCAAATCAGTCTAACCCTTTGTTTACTTCTTTTGCACTTTGGTTTTATTCCTCCTATTTCCTAATTAGGCCTAATCTTTAGATTAGGCCTTTTTTTCACCATTCGAACCTCTAATCTTCACAATTGACAAATTGGTCTCAATTTTCAATCAGATTGATTTTGTCCAAACAATATGATTTTTTTTAATTCCATTTTGAATTTTATCCTAATTTTCAAGTCGGGCCCAATTTATGAATTAGTCCATACCTTAATCCTTTGAATTATTAGGCTTTCCAATGTTTCCATTGGGTCTGATCTTTAGATCATGCCTCCATTTTATTGTTTTATTTTTTTCCATCCAACTTTTGAATTGGGCTCGATATATGAATCTAATATTTCCATCATTATTTTCAAGCACAGTCTAACCAATTTTGGAATCGATCTCCACCATGATTTTTTAGCATAGTCTAATAAATTTTACAATTGATCTTGATTCCTCTATCAAGTCAATTCCCCAATTGAATTCCTTTTTTATTATTTGTATTTTGATTATTCTCTCTTATTCTCAAATTGAAGCTTGACTTTTGAATCAAACCTGTCTTTGCATTATTTGGTTTAAAATCCTCCTAAATTATTGATCAGCCCTAATTTTACAATCAAAACCTAACTTTTCAATTACATCTTTTATCACTTGATGTTCAAAATCTTTTGGTCTTGATTTTATGATTGGCCTTGATTTTACAAGTGTGTCCCCTTTTCTTATCATCAAAAAAAAGTTTTCATCCTAACTCTTTAATCAGAAATCTTTCGTTCACCTTTCATTCACCCTTCAAAGGTTATTATTTTCCCCTCAATTTTGTTCCTTCATTAATTTTTGAATTGGACCTCTTTCCAGAGTTCAAAAAAGGTTAAAGTATGACCGCTAAACATTCAAACATTCACATTGATAAGCCATCCCATGAACTTATTATCAGTAATGGTGTTATTCCATTTAATGCCTTCAATTTTAAATCCTTGCAATTAATGGAGTATGACGATAAAACATTTGAATTAAATAGAGCTCTAAAAGTTTCCATGTCCTGCAATTTAAAAGTTGCATTCAAATTGTTCTTCTCCATCAAAGGTTGAGATACCAACATGCCATGCAACATTCATATTTTCTATTTGTGTATCAATGTACACAAATAGAAAATTAGGATTACTATTTATGGACCACTTATGATGATTACTAGGATTACTATTCAAACTTCTTACCTACTGATCACTTATGAGGATTACTATTTATGGACTACTTGTGCAAGCAATATATTTTGCACAAGTATAACATATTTTGAGTCATTTATCAAGTATTTAATTTACTTACTTATAATACGTCTTTGAATGGATTGTTCTTGCTAGAACGTAGCCCCCCTTCCATCATATTTACCCATCGATTTTATTTGAATTTTATTTTATATGAGATTAATTTTGGAAAAAATTCCATTCCTCTTTCAAATGTAGGATTTCCCAAGCCTTTAATTGTATGTAAAATTAACCATGGCCGCTTAGATCACCTTGGGTACTTCAACCCAAATCAAACGTCACCATTTTCATAAGCAAATTCACCTTTTGTTTTATTGATTTTCCTCATTTCAAACAAAGATTCAATTTAAAAAGGAGTAATGAGCCTTTTGAAAATTAAATAAAAATGTTTCTCAAATCTAGGTAGGTCCTTGATGTTTTTTAAAGCATGGAACTGAATTTTGATCCTAGGATTATTTTGATTTTTTGGTTACTGAATTTCATGTGCTATTTAGTTTCAATGGGTGAAATGCATGCTTATATACATTCCCTCAAGAAAAAAAATCTAAGGAGGAATTCATTAAAGGTGAAGTTATTATAAGAACAACTCATAGAGGGACAATTAGCTAAGAAGAAACAATAAGCTAAGGAAAAACAGTTTTACATGGAAACAATGGATACATATTTCGGACTTGTTATTTAAACAAACACTTCCCATCAAATAGGGATTGAAAATGTGCATTATGGTGAACTATTTATGCTTATCAAAGATGGAGAAGGATTGTTGACTGCTTCAGAACCAAATGAAATGCAATGGGAAGAAATTGATGGGGTTTTTAGCTTGAGGAAATCATATATTCACAATCCTGTTACAATATCAGGGATGGTACCATGTGTATAAATAGTTAGATGGTTGATTCATCACACTAATGTAGGTAAAAATAAAATATACAATGATGAGGGTAGGTGCATAGGCTTCTTTTCACCTACTGATTTGGAAGCATATTAAAATTTTCTAAAGGTTGAAGCATATTTGACAAATGAATGGATGAGATATTTTACTCACATGCATGGTAGTTAATGAATCCTTGTTGGATAGTATGATGAAGGTATAATAGTCAAATACAATGAGACTATATCATTTCTCACTACTATATTCAAGGGCACTTACATGTTTTCCACCCAATTGGTAACAAAACTGTATGGGGAGCAATCATTTTCTCATTTGAAATTAGGATGGGTTCCATTGGTTTATGGGATCACTAATAAAGGGAATATTTTCAATTGGGAATCCATTATATATCATTATATGAGTGAAGATATAGGGAAAGATAAATTTGTTCCATCTACCAATCCTCTGGACTTTTACATGCCATCCTATCTTCCAATGTGATATGTACTTCTAACTCGTTCACATGAATGGATTGGTCATGGTCACATAAATAATATATTTTTCATGTATACTACAAGGACTAATGGGAGAATAAGTACGTGTTCCATTGAGCTCATATTTGTGATTACGTATTTTCTCCATTGTATGAGATAATTTTATATAAACAATTCTCGAGAATATCTCTAGAAGAAATTGAACTACTTACAAGGATTGGATGTTGGTATATAAATGAATGATCCACCTATATAAGGATATATGGGGGAGCTAATCTTCTTCATACACTACAAGGTTATGTTCCCAACAAGATCATCATTTAAAAGATTGCTTACTAGACATCTTTGCATGGTTTCAATACCTATCTCATTGGACATCAAAACAAACCATGGCATCCATACCCCTTGTTTATAGATTTATATGGACTAACTAAATACTCATAAGATGATATGGAAGGAGAAAATATGGATACACATAAATATCCTCAAGAAATATTTCAAATGCATGATCTTCTTAACATTGTTGAAAAACACAAATCTGAGGTAAAGATTACCTTCTCCTATCATAATGAAAAGAATGAATTTGAAGAACCCAAAAGATGAGTTATTACCTATGATTAAGTTTATAATATGTATCAAACAAAAGAACAAGAAAAAGAGAGAAGGAGGAGGGAAGAAGTAGAAAAGGTTTCTAGAAAAATCCAATCAGTAAGAAAAGAACAAAAAAAAATAACAGGTTGGAGGTCATAGAGAAAGACAAAGTTGATGCTGAGGCTACGAAGTAAGCACAGGAACAAACTAAAGAAACAAACATAAT
>JZKD02S0552970.1:0-16417 GCA_000966675.3 Picea glauca
GGCCATCTTTGAGGATATTTCGGAATAATATGAAGAAACTCCCTCTGTGTCTAACTCACCTGAATCCATTGACATAACCCCTCCCTCAAACCCTCCTGATGTAGAACCGATCATTTCCCTCAATGCTTTCACTGGCTTCTCCGCTCCCCAAAACCTCAAGCTAATCGGTTACATCAAGCATCGGAAGGTCATCATTCTGGTTGATAGTGGCAGCATCCATAATTTTATTCATCATCACATTGCCCAAGAAACTCATTGCTACATCCATGTCGTCAATAATTTCCAAATCATGATTTCCAATGGTGGTTCCATGAAATGTGGAGGGCATTGTGAAAATGTGCGTCTCCAAATTGGTGAATACGACTTGAAATCCCATATGTTTGCTATCGACATGGGAGGTTGTGACATTGTGTTGGGTGCAGGATGGTTACGGACTTTGTGTCCCATTCTCATGGATTTTAAAGACTTAACCATGCAATTCGACCAAGAGGGACACCAATATAAGTTCCAAGGAATCATCGTCGATTCACCTAAGATCATTAGTTCCCATTGCATGGAAAAGCTACTCAAAAAGGTCATTTTAGTGTTATCGCCCAACTCCATGCCATACAAGTGATAAAGACACCCTCGGTACCACAAGATCTCCAAGCCATCCTTTCTAAACATCAATTGGTATTTTCCATTCCCCAAGGCCTCCCTCCTTCCTGTGGTGTTCATGATCATTCCATTCCCCTTGTACCCGGAAGCCTTCCTCCCAATATCCATCTATATCATCACCCCTTTTCCCAAAAAAATGAAATTGAGAAAATGGTCTAGGAACTCCTTAATGCAGGCATTATCCGCCCTAGTACGAGCCCCTACTCATCTCCTGTGGTCATGGTCTTGAATAAATAAGCTTCTTGGAAAATGTGTCCTGACTTTCGTGCCCTCAAAACACTTACCATCAAAGACAAATTCCCCATTCCTGTCATTGATGACCTCCTGGATGAATTGAGTGGCACCCAATTATTCACTAAACTGGATCTCCATTTGGGCTACCACCAGATACGTATGAAAGAGGTAGACATTCCCAAGACTTCCTTTAGAACTCATGAGGGCCACTATGAGTTTTTGGTCATGCCCTTTGGCTTGTGTAATGCCCCCTCCACCTTCCAAAGCCTCATGAATCATGTCTTCCATCCTTTTCTCTGCCATTTTTTCTTAGTTTTCTTTGATGATATCTTCATCTATAGCAAAACCTGGATAGACCATCTTGCTCATGTGGATTGAGTTCTCCATCTACTCTCTTAGCACCAACTTTTCCTGAAACAGTCTAAATGTGATTTTGGCACCTCAAAAGTAGAATACTTGGGTCATCTAGTTGGAAAAGATGGCGTCAGGATGGATCCTAAATATATTGAATCTATGCAAGACTGGCCTCACCCAAAGACTCTTAAGAGATTGCGTGGATTTCTAGGCTGATGCAGTGAGGACACAACCTCCACCTCGTCGCACTCCTGCTCACAGGATCGTTCAAATTCCCCCTTGAGCCAAAACGACTCTTCTGATTCCCTGCTGGAATCCCTAATGAAAATCTGATCCACGGGCCTTTAATTCAACCACACGGCTCTCTACACTCAACCGTGATCTTCCCCGACTCAGTTTCGGGTTTCGAGGTTTAGTGATCCCCGTCGTCGAGAGTTCCTGTTCTGTTGAACTCGCGAACTCCGATTCGTCGATGTGCTCCCTTCCATCCTTATCCCCTCTTGGCTATGCCCTGGTCCATGTGACCACTTCTCATAAGACCGTAGCCTTATGTATTTCGAGATTCGGGGTTTCATCTTTTCTGATGTCGAGAACCTCTGTCCCCTCAAACTCCCGATCGTCGATCTATCGATACAGCACTTTATTCGTTAGCCCTCCTGGCTAAGCTCCTGGCCTATATGACCGATATCCCCCGTGACCACAGTCTTACCTCTCGTCGGGGTTTCAGACATTGCAATGTCGAAAGGCATAAAACTTGTGCCCACATGATTCCCGATATCTCGATGCGTGATCTCCCAATGTGAGTCCCCTATCGGGTCTCCTCTTCCGATGGCCTCACTCGCCGCCACGCGTCCCTTCAGATGGATGGCTCTGATTGCCTCTCGCGATTTCGCGGTTCCAAATGTCCCGGATGCCTCATCCTCAGGACTTGCGAAATTCTGATCTCCGATACTCCATCTTGATTTTCTATCGGGACTTCACCCGATAGTCTGGATCTCCGCCACGCATCTCCACAAACGGACGACTCATATTCAATCTCGGGATTTCTTCATGGAAAGTTACCGATCTCCTATCTTCGAGACTCCCTATATCATGAACGTCGATATCCTGATGCCTTCGAGACTCACCTCTATGAACCAGTGCCCGGATCTTCGAAATGGATGATCACACGACACGCTTCCTCCCTCAGACAGATGGCTATGATTCTTTCACTATTTATGGACTCGAGGTGTCCCAACTTCCTCGACCTCAAGAATTTCGATATTCCGAGTGTCGATTCTCCCCTATGCCGATAGCTGACTCCACAATGGCGCTTTCCTCTTTCTCCTTCCTGGACGTAGAAACCCAACGGTCTAGATATTTTCCTCCCGTCGATCTGACGGCTACTGTGCTCCCTCCTGAGTTTGCGCACTTTCTTCTGATGCTTGGAAGAATTTCCAAGTTCCCAAAGGCCTCGAACTTTTCCTTTCTTCTCTGCGAGCTCTTATACCTGATTTCTCGCCTACGTTCTCCTCGACGCTGTTCATCTTGAGCTTTACTCCTTTCGAATCCTCGAAGGATTCTTCAACTCATGTGCCTCTGCAGGGTCCTTACACACACACAGTGTTGTCTCTCTTGAGCTTCTCACACACTCAGACCCCTAAGGGATTTTATCCTTCTTCCTTTCTCTTGCAGATGGAGAAATATGGATGCCCTCCTGGCTATCCTTCTGCTCAAGCAACTTCTTGTTGAGTGCTGCAGGGTGTTCAACAACCCTGTGAAGATCCCTCAGTAGATTCTTCTTCAAATCACAGAACTCAAAGAGTTCTCTTCTTCCTGTGTCTGTCTGCACACTTACTTGATGCCCACCTAGCAGAGTGTCCTCTCCTTTCACTCGCTCAATTCCCACCTGGCAGAGCTCTCAGAATCCTCAGTGATTTTGTTTCTTCTGACTGAACTCACAGCAGAGTTCCTTCAAATGCACCA
Source organism: Picea glauca (assembly GCA_000966675.3). Classification (NCBI taxonomy): domain Eukaryota; kingdom Viridiplantae; phylum Streptophyta; class Pinopsida; order Pinales; family Pinaceae; genus Picea; species Picea glauca. The sequence continues at coordinate 3,211 of JZKD02S0552970.1, forward strand.
CTGTGCATATGCTCAATGTCCACTTGGCAGAGCTCTACAGAACTCACAACAGAGTTTCTGTCTGCAACTGTGTCTCTCATACACAACCTTTCCTCCAAGGTATTCAACAACCTTGAGGTCTTCTCCTGAGTTGTTGATTCCAGTTCTTGTGCCGCAGCACGTCTTTGTCTGAACCCGCAGTATTCAGAAGTGCAACCTCTGTGCACGGCTATCAGAAACCGCAGTGTCCTATCGCACCCTCCTAGTATGAAGCCTCAAATACCTTCCCCTGAAATTAAACAAACTGCAAATTCCTAGCATACATTCACAACATATAAAGAACACTCATAGACATCCATTCAACATAGAATACATGTAGGAAAAATTGCTCTGTTTGTATTAAAATGGAAAATGCCTGTATTTACAAGGTGTTCCTGAGCATGACCTGTAATAAGGTCTCGACTCTTCTCTTCTTCTCTCTACTCGCATATTATCCTCTCCCTCTACTTACTACAAAATGAGATACTAAAAATGTCTTTTACCTGAGGAGGATCTTAGAGCGCTTCCCTCCAACCTACCAACCCTATTCAATTACATTGAATGGTTGTCTAGTCCACTATCGGATCTAGATCTCAGTCTTACAAACATTAAAGGCCTTCTTATCTACATCTTGCGCAAAGGCACAGCTTCACAGCTCAACAGCTTAAACATTTAATTACATTCAATTCAAATTTAAAATGAGGTTGCGCCTCTCTTCACCACGCGATTTGAATTCGCCAACGTGGTTGGTTGGCTGATGTGGAGAGATGCTCCTGCACCATACTCCTCAGCTGAAAAATTCATGAGCTCCTACTCATGAGCTTCCCATCTCTTAGCTTTGGAAATCCTCTTGGATCCCAAAGAAACCTATGGAGCTTTTCATCCGCTCCATCTCCCTGCTATTGTTGTTGCTTTTACTGCTGCGCTGCTGCTTCTTCCTTTCTTCTCAACTTCTCCTCACTAGCAGTCTCTGCTGACCTCAACATCAACCTTCTGATGTCTTCTATCACTTCGTCGAGCTGCTCCAGTGGCTGGCTCTATTTTTTCAATCTCCCCAGCTGCAAAAATTTTCGGCACATGGGTAGATCACTGTGATCTCCCATGTTTTCTTCTTCATCTTCATATATGGCCTCAATTTTCCACTCTGTTGTAGACTTCAGCTCTGCAGTCTCTTCTTGACTAACTTTCTATTCAGTCACCTTCTCTGATAGCTCAATTTTTTTCAGTTCTCTTGCTGGCTCTGGATTGTTCAACCAATCCTCCAACATCTCTAGCTCCATCTCCCATGGAATGATAAATCTGTTTTCCTGCTCTTTGGCTTCCTTTGCTGCTAGCTTCAATTATGCAGCTTCGTTCTTTTCAACTCCCTGGCCGAAATCATTGAGCCATTCATCAGAATTCTCATTTTCCTCTCCGTTTTCTTCTGCTTGGGTAGCTTCCAAAGTCTGCTCCAATCCCTCTTCTTTCTTGACAGTCATAGCTGACTATTCTGTTGCTGTTGTTGCATCATCTGCAACACAGATTTCTGCCTCCTCCTAGGAAAGTGGTAGGAATACTCCAATTCCCCCAATCATCATAATATTATCCTGATCTTCCTCCTCTATCAGCTACACATGCTGATCCAAACTCACCTTTGAGCTCATCTTCTTTGTTAGCTCCTCAGGTTGATTCCAACTCATCTGCTCATCCCTTCCCACCTGGAAATATGGGATGCTTCCACTACCCTCCTGGTAGGTTATGGGATCCTACAGTGACCTCATATCATTGCCTAGCTGGCAATGTGAAATTGCTCGACTGTCCTCCTGACAGTCTCTGAGATCTCGCAGTGATCTCAACTCATTGCCCACCTGGAAAACTGGAATTTCTTCTCTGCCCTCCTGACAGTTCTTGAGATCCTTAGCTAATCCCAATTCATTTTCTCCATCATTGAGACCTCTCCCAGTCTTTGGTTCACATACCTGAACCATCTCTTTAGGTCCATTGAGGTTTTCGGCATACCTCAACCACCCTTTTAACAACCTTCGTTGTCTTCTGACCATCAACTCCTTGACTGGCCATTTTTCTTTTGCCTTCTTCATGGGCCATTCATATACCCATCTCGGATTGGCTTTCTGCTACATCCATAGTTCAAGGTTTTCTATGTCTGCCCTTATTTCAGCGAGCTCTTTATCCATTTCTGCAAGCTTTTCTGATTTTCTCTTTCTCCCAGCATGCCTATGGTCTTCAGTAACCATGGTGTTGTCCCTTTCTGCTTTCCTAGCAAACCTGCTGCTGTCACTCCGCACTAAGAGTGTTTCCAGCTTCATCCTACAGTCTTCCTGACTGTCTTCTCAACCGCTGCTTTCCTACCTGCAAACAACCACCACAGAGTCTCCGGCGCTCTATCTTCTTTTACCTTCTCACTTCACCTGAAATATACAAGTGAAGCCCCTACTCTAATACCACTTGATGCATATCAGAGTGCTCTTTACCTCTTCCTGCCTCTTCCTGCCTGAAATATACAAGCAAGAATCAAGCTCTGATACCACTTGACGCAGGGAGGACACGACCTCCACCTCGTCACGCTCATGCTCACAGGATCGTTCAAATTCCCCCTTGAGCCGAAACGGCTCTTCTGATTCCCTGCTGGAATCCCTGATGAAAATCCAATCCACAGGTCCTTAATTCAACCACACGGCTCTCTGCACTCAACCGTGATCTTCCCCAACTCAGTTTCGGGTTTCGGGGTTTCGTGATCCCCTACATCGAGAGTTCCTATCCTGTTGAACTTGCGAACTCCGATTCGCCGATGTGCTCCCTTCCGGCCTTAGCCCCTCCTGGCTATGCCCTGGTCCATGTGACCGCTTCTCATAAGACCGCAGCCTTATGTCTTTCGGGATTCGGGGTTTCATCTTTTCTGATGTCGAGAACATCTGTCCCCTCGAACTCCCGATCGTCGATCTACCGATATGGTGCTTTATTTGTTAGCCCTCCTGGCTAAGCTCCTGGCCTATGTGACTGCTATCCCCCGTGACCGCAGTCTTACCTCTCGTCGAGGTTTCGGACATCGCAATGCCGAAAGGCATAACACTTGTGCCCACAGGATTCCCGATATCTCGATGCACGATCTCCCGATGTGACTCCCCTATTGGGTCTCCTCTTCCAATGGCCTCACTCGTCACCACGCGTCCCTTCAGATGGACAGCTCTGATCACCTCTCACGATTTCGCGATTCCAAATGTCCCGGGTGCCTCATCCACAGGACTCGCGAAATGCCGATCTCCGATGCTTCATCTTGATTTTCTATCAGGACTTCCCCCGATATACTGGATCTCTGCCATGCGTCTCCACAAAGGGATGGCTCAGATTCAATATCGGGATTTCTTCATGGAAATTTCCTGATATCTTGTCTTCGAGACTCCCGATATCGCGAAATCCAATATCCCGATGCCTTCGAGACTCACCTCTACAAACCAGTGCCCGGATCTCCGAAATGGATGATCACATGACACGCGTCCTCCCTCAGATGGACGACTATGATTCTTTCACTGTTTCGGGACTCGAGGTGTCCCGACTTCCTCAACCTCGAGAATTCCGATATTCCGAGTGTTGATTCTTTGCTATGCCGACAACTAGCTCCACAATGGCGCTTTCCTCCTTCTCCTTCCTGGACGTAGAAACCCAACGGTCTAGATCTTTTCCTCCCATCGATTTGATGGCTACTGTGCTCCCTCCTGAGCTTGCACACTTTCTTCCGATGCTTGGAAGAATTTCCAAGTTCCCAAAGGCCTCGACCTTTGCCTTTCTTCTCTGCGAGCTCCTATACCTGAGTTCTCGCCTGCGTTCTCCTCAACATTGTTCCTCCTGAGCTTTTCTCCTTTCGAATCCTCGAAGGATTCTTCAACTCCTGCGCCTCTGCAGGGTCCTTACACACACACAGTTTTGTCTCTCCTGAGCTTCTCACACGCTCAGACCCCTAAGGGATTTTATCCTTCTTCCTTTCTCCTGTAGATGGAGAAATATGGATGCCCTCTTGGCTATCCTTCTTCTCAAGCAACTTCTTGTTGAGTGCTTCAAGGTGTTCAGCAACCCTGTGAAGATCCCTCAGTGGATTCTTCTTCAAATCATAGAACTCAAAGAGTTCTCTTCTTCCTATGTCTGTCTGCACACTTACTCGATGCCCACCTGGCAGAGTATCCTCTCCTTTCACTCTCTCAATGCCCACTTGGCAGAGCTCTCAGAATCCACGGTGATTTTGTTTCTTCTGACTGAACTCACAGCAGAGTTCCTTCAAATGCACCACTGTGCATATTCTCAATGCCCACTTGGCAGAGCTCTACAAAACTCACAACAGAGTTTCTATCTGCAACTGTGTCTCTCATACATAGCCTTGCCTCCAAGGTATTCAACAACCTTGAGGTCTTCTCCTGAGTTGTTGATTCTAGTTCTTGTGCCACAACACGTCTTTGTCTGAACCCGCAATGTCCTGTCACACCCTCCTAGTATGAAGCCTCAAAGACCTTCCCCTGAAATCAAAACAACCTGCAAATGCCTAGCATACATTCACAACATATAAAGAACACTCACAGACATCCATTCAACACAGAATACATGCAGGAAAAACTGTTATGTTTGTATTAAAATGGCAAATGCCTATATTTACAAGGTGCTCCTGAGCACGGCCTATAATAAGGTCTCGGCTCTTCTCTTCTTCTCTCTACTCGCAGATTCTCCTCTCCCTCTACTTACTACAAAATGAGATACTAAAAATCTCTTTTAACTGAGGGGGCTCTTAGAGCGCTTCCCTCCAACCTACCTACCCTATTCAATTACGTTGAATGGTTGTCTAGTCCGCTATCGGATGTAGATCTCAGCCTTACAAACATTAAAGGCCTTCTTATCTATAGCCTGCGCAAAGGCACGGCTTCACAACTCAACAACTTAAACATTTAATTACATTCAATTCAAATTTAAAATAAGGCTACGCCTCTCTTCACCACGCGATTTGAATTCGCTAACGTGGTTGGCTGATGTGGAGAGATGCTCCTGCATCATAGGCTTAACAGGATATTATCGCAAGTTTGTTAAGAATTATGGGAATATTGCAACACCTCTCACTGCTCTCCTCAAAAAGAACTCTTTCACTTGGACTCTAGCCACTGCTCAAGCTTTTCATACGTTGAAGATGGACATGTGCACCACTCCAGACCTCACCCTTCCCGATTTCATAAAGACCTTTGTTTTGGAATGTGATTCCTCGGGGAAAGGAATTGGTGTTGTCCTTATGCAAGAGGGTCGTCATTTGGCCTTTACCAACAAGCAACTATCTGAAATAAATCTGGGAAAATCCATCTATGAAAAGGAAATGTTGGCTATTCTCCATGCCATGGATCTGTGGTGTCCTTATCTATTGGGGTAACATTTCCAAATTAAGACAGACCATCAAAGCCTCAAGTATTTTCTGGAACAATGCATTTCCTCCCCAGAATAACAAAAATGGGTGACTAAAATATTTGGATATGATTATGAGATCATTTATAAGAAAGGAAAAGATAATGTGGTTGCGGATGCACTTTCCCGAAAATATGAAGACGAAGGGTCCCTTTTTTCTCTTTCATTCATTGTACCAGATTGGCTTCAAGCCGTTCTCCAGGAATGGCTACAAGATCCCAAAAGTTTGTAGTTTATCCACCAATTGTAGTCCAAGGCTCCAGCTTCCCCAGGATACTCTTGGCTCCATGAGGAACTTCAATACAAAGGCCATTTGTATTTAAGTAAACAATCAAANTCCTCTCCTTTCACTCGCTCAATTCCCACCTGGCAGAGCTCTCAGAATCCTCAGTGATTTTGTTTCTTCTGACTGAACTCACAGCAGAGTTCCTTCAAATGCACCACTGTGCATATGCTCAATGTCCACTTGGCAGAGCTCTACAGAACTCACAACAGAGTTTCTGTCTGCAACTGTGTCTCTCATACACAACCTTTCCTCCAAGGTATTCAACAACCTTGAGGTCTTCTCCTGAGTTGTTGATTCCAGTTCTTGTGCCGCAGCACGTCTTTGTCTGAACCCGCAGTATTCAGAAGTGCAACCTCTGTGCACGGCTATCAGAAACCGCAGTGTCCTATCGCACCCTCCTAGTATGAAGCCTCAAATACCTTCCCCTGAAATTAAACAAACTGCAAATTCCTAGCATACATTCACAACATATAAAGAACACTCATAGACATCCATTCAACATAGAATACATGTAGGAAAAATTGCTCTGTTTGTATTAAAATGGAAAATGCCTGTATTTACAAGGTGTTCCTGAGCATGACCTGTAATAAGGTCTCGACTCTTCTCTTCTTCTCTCTACTCGCATATTATCCTCTCCCTCTACTTACTACAAAATGAGATACTAAAAATGTCTTTTACCTGAGGAGGATCTTAGAGCGCTTCCCTCCAACCTACCAACCCTATTCAATTACATTGAATGGTTGTCTAGTCCACTATCGGATCTAGATCTCAGTCTTACAAACATTAAAGGCCTTCTTATCTACATCTTGCGCAAAGGCACAGCTTCACAGCTCAACAGCTTAAACATTTAATTACATTCAATTCAAATTTAAAATGAGGTTGCGCCTCTCTTCACCACGCGATTTGAATTCGCCAACGTGGTTGGTTGGCTGATGTGGAGAGATGCTCCTGCACCATACTCCTCAGCTGAAAAATTCATGAGCTCCTACTCATGAGCTTCCCATCTCTTAGCTTTGGAAATCCTCTTGGATCCCAAAGAAACCTATGGAGCTTTTCATCCGCTCCATCTCCCTGCTATTGTTGTTGCTTTTACTGCTGCGCTGCTGCTTCTTCCTTTCTTCTCAACTTCTCCTCACTAGCAGTCTCTGCTGACCTCAACATCAACCTTCTGATGTCTTCTATCACTTCGTCGAGCTGCTCCAGTGGCTGGCTCTATTTTTTCAATCTCCCCAGCTGCAAAAATTTTCGGCACATGGGTAGATCACTGTGATCTCCCATGTTTTCTTCTTCATCTTCATATATGGCCTCAATTTTCCACTCTGTTGTAGACTTCAGCTCTGCAGTCTCTTCTTGACTAACTTTCTATTCAGTCACCTTCTCTGATAGCTCAATTTTTTTCAGTTCTCTTGCTGGCTCTGGATTGTTCAACCAATCCTCCAACATCTCTAGCTCCATCTCCCATGGAATGATAAATCTGTTTTCCTGCTCTTTGGCTTCCTTTGCTGCTAGCTTCAATTATGCAGCTTCGTTCTTTTCAACTCCCTGGCCGAAATCATTGAGCCATTCATCAGAATTCTCATTTTCCTCTCCGTTTTCTTCTGCTTGGGTAGCTTCCAAAGTCTGCTCCAATCCCTCTTCTTTCTTGACAGTCATAGCTGACTATTCTGTTGCTGTTGTTGCATCATCTGCAACACAGATTTCTGCCTCCTCCTAGGAAAGTGGTAGGAATACTCCAATTCCCCCAATCATCATAATATTATCCTGATCTTCCTCCTCTATCAGCTACACATGCTGATCCAAACTCACCTTTGAGCTCATCTTCTTTGTTAGCTCCTCAGGTTGATTCCAACTCATCTGCTCATCCCTTCCCACCTGGAAATATGGGATGCTTCCACTACCCTCCTGGTAGGTTATGGGATCCTACAGTGACCTCATATCATTGCCTAGCTGGCAATGTGAAATTGCTCGACTGTCCTCCTGACAGTCTCTGAGATCTCGCAGTGATCTCAACTCATTGCCCACCTGGAAAACTGGAATTTCTTCTCTGCCCTCCTGACAGTTCTTGAGATCCTTAGCTAATCCCAATTCATTTTCTCCATCATTGAGACCTCTCCCAGTCTTTGGTTCACATACCTGAACCATCTCTTTAGGTCCATTGAGGTTTTCGGCATACCTCAACCACCCTTTTAACAACCTTCGTTGTCTTCTGACCATCAACTCCTTGACTGGCCATTTTTCTTTTGCCTTCTTCATGGGCCATTCATATACCCATCTCGGATTGGCTTTCTGCTACATCCATAGTTCAAGGTTTTCTATGTCTGCCCTTATTTCAGCGAGCTCTTTATCCATTTCTGCAAGCTTTTCTGATTTTCTCTTTCTCCCAGCATGCCTATGGTCTTCAGTAACCATGGTGTTGTCCCTTTCTGCTTTCCTAGCAAACCTGCTGCTGTCACTCCGCACTAAGAGTGTTTCCAGCTTCATCCTACAGTCTTCCTGACTGTCTTCTCAACCGCTGCTTTCCTACCTGCAAACAACCACCACAGAGTCTCCGGCGCTCTATCTTCTTTTACCTTCTCACTTCACCTGAAATATACAAGTGAAGCCCCTACTCTAATACCACTTGATGCATATCAGAGTGCTCTTTACCTCTTCCTGCCTCTTCCTGCCTGAAATATACAAGCAAGAATCAAGCTCTGATACCACTTGACGCAGGGAGGACACGACCTCCACCTCGTCACGCTCATGCTCACAGGATCGTTCAAATTCCCCCTTGAGCCGAAACGGCTCTTCTGATTCCCTGCTGGAATCCCTGATGAAAATCCAATCCACAGGTCCTTAATTCAACCACACGGCTCTCTGCACTCAACCGTGATCTTCCCCAACTCAGTTTCGGGTTTCGGGGTTTCGTGATCCCCTACATCGAGAGTTCCTGTCCTGTTGAACTTGTGAACTCCGATTCGCCGATGTGCTCCCTTCCGGCCTTAGCCCCTCCTGGATATGCCCTGGTCCATGTGATCGCTTCTCATAAGATCGCAGCCTTATGTCTTTCGAGATTCGGGGTTTCATCTTTTCTGATGTCAAGAACCTCTGTCCCCTCGAACTCCCGATCGTCGATCTGCTGATATGGTGATTTATTTGTTAGCCCTCCTGGCTAAGCTCCTGGACTATGTGACTGCTATCCCCCGTGACCACAGTCTTACCTCTCGTCGAGGTTTCGGACATCGCATTGCCGAAAGGCATAAAACTTGTGCCCACAGGATTCTCGATATCTCGATGTATGATCTCCCGATGTGACTCCCCTATTGGGTCTCCTCTTCCGATGGCCTCACTCGCCGCCACGCTTCCCTTCAGATGGATGGCTCTGATCGCCTCTCACGATTTCGCGATTCCAAATTTCCCGGGCACCTCATCCTTAGGACTCGCGAAATGCCGATCTCCGATGCTCCATCTTGATTTTCTATCGGGACTTCCCCCGATAGACTGGATCTCTGCCATGTGTCTCCACAAAGGGATGGCTCAGATTCAATATCGGGATTTCTTCATGGAAATTTCCTGATATCTTGTCTTCGAGACTCCCGATATCGCGAAATCCAATATCCCGATGCCTTCGAGACTCACCTCTACAAACCAGTGCCCGGATCTCCGAAATGGATGATCACATGACACGCGTCCTCCCTCAGATGGACGACTATGATTCTTTCACTGTTTCGGGACTCGAGGTGTCCCGACTTCCTCAACCTCGAGAATTCCGATATTCCGAGTGTTGATTCTTTGCTATGCCGACAACTAGCTCCACAATGGCGCTTTCCTCCTTCTCCTTCCTGGACGTAGAAACCCAACGGTCTAGATCTTTTCCTCCCATCGATTTGATGGCTACTGTGCTCCCTCCTGAGCTTGCACACTTTCTTCCGATGCTTGGAAGAATTTCCAAGTTCCCAAAGGCCTCGACCTTTGCCTTTCTTCTCTGCGAGCTCCTATACCTGAGTTCTCGCCTGCGTTCTCCTCAACATTGTTCCTCCTGAGCTTTTCTCCTTTCGAATCCTCGAAGGATTCTTCAACTCCTGCGCCTCTGCAGGGTCCTTACACACACACAGTTTTGTCTCTCCTGAGCTTCTCACACGCTCAGACCCCTAAGGGATTTTATCCTTCTTCCTTTCTCCTGTAGATGGAGAAATATGGATGCCCTCTTGGCTATCCTTCTTCTCAAGCAACTTCTTGTTGAGTGCTTCAAGGTGTTCAGCAACCCTGTGAAGATCCCTCAGTGGATTCTTCTTCAAATCATAGAACTCAAAGAGTTCTCTTCTTCCTATGTCTGTCTGCACACTTACTCGATGCCCACCTGGCAGAGTATCCTCTCCTTTCACTCTCTCAATGCCCACTTGGCAGAGCTCTCAGAATCCACGGTGATTTTGTTTCTTCTGACTGAACTCACAGCAGAGTTCCTTCAAATGCACCACTGTGCATATTCTCAATGCCCACTTGGCAGAGCTCTACAAAACTCACAACAGAGTTTCTATCTGCAACTGTGTCTCTCATACATAGCCTTGCCTCCAAGGTATTCAACAACCTTGAGGTCTTCTCCTGAGTTGTTGATTCTAGTTCTTGTGCCACAACACGTCTTTGTCTGAACCCGCAATGTCCTGTCACACCCTCCTAGTATGAAGCCTCAAAGACCTTCCCCTGAAATCAAAACAACCTGCAAATGCCTAGCATACATTCACAACATATAAAGAACACTCACAGACATCCATTCAACACAGAATACATGCAGGAAAAACTGTTATGTTTGTATTAAAATGGCAAATGCCTATATTTACAAGGTGCTCCTGAGCACGGCCTATAATAAGGTCTCGGCTCTTCTCTTCTTCTCTCTACTCGCAGATTCTCCTCTCCCTCTACTTACTACAAAATGAGATACTAAAAATCTCTTTTAACTGAGGGGGCTCTTAGAGCGCTTCCCTCCAACCTACCTACCCTATTCAATTACGTTGAATGGTTGTCTAGTCCGCTATCGGATGTAGATCTCAGCCTTACAAACATTAAAGGCCTTCTTATCTATAGCCTGCGCAAAGGCACGGCTTCACAACTCAACAACTTAAACATTTAATTACATTCAATTCAAATTTAAAATAAGGCTACGCCTCTCTTCACCACGCGATTTGAATTCGCTAACGTGGTTGGCTGATGTGGAGAGATGCTCCTGCATCATAGGCTTAACAGGATATTATCGCAAGTTTGTTAAGAATTATGGGAATATTGCAACACCTCTCACTGCTCTCCTCAAAAAGAACTCTTTCACTTGGACTCTAGCCACTGCTCAAGCTTTTCATACGTTGAAGATGGACATGTGCACCACTCCAGACCTCACCCTTCCCGATTTCATAAAGACCTTTGTTTTGGAATGTGATTCCTCGGGGAAAGGAATTGGTGTTGTCCTTATGCAAGAGGGTCGTCATTTGGCCTTTACCAACAAGCAACTATCTGAAATAAATCTGGGAAAATCCATCTATGAAAAGGAAATGTTGGCTATTCTCCATGCCATGGATCTGTGGTGTCCTTATCTATTGGGGTAACATTTCCAAATTAAGACAGACCATCAAAGCCTCAAGTATTTTCTGGAACAATGCATTTCCTCCCCAGAATAACAAAAATGGGTGACTAAAATATTTGGATATGATTATGAGATCATTTATAAGAAAGGAAAAGATAATGTGGTTGCGGATGCACTTTCCCGAAAATATGAAGACGAAGGGTCCCTTTTTTCTCTTTCATTCATTGTACCAGATTGGCTTCAAGCCGTTCTCCAGGAATGGCTACAAGATCCCAAAAGTTTGTAGTTTATCCACCAATTGTAGTCCAAGGCTCCAGCTTCCCCAGGATACTCTTGGCTCCATGAGGAACTTCAATACAAAGGCCATTTGTATTTAAGTAAACAATCAAAGCTTAAATCCATGGTACTTTTTGAGATTCGTGCTACACCCACAACAGGGCACTCTGGGTTCACCAAAACCTATGACAGGGTCAAACGTTCCTTTTTTTTGATGGTATGAAACAAGAAATTCATAATTTTGTAGCTGAATGTGATGTGTGTCAACGCAACAAGGGAGAAATAGTAAAATATCTGGGCACACTACAACTGCTCCCAATTCCACCTGCTATTTGGAAGGATATCTCTATGGATTTTATTATCGTCTTACCCAAATCGGGAAATAAATCCATCATCATGGTGGTTGTTGATCACCTTTCCAAGTATGCTCATTTTTGTGCCCTTCAACACCCGTTTACAGCATCCATGGTGGCTCAAATATTCATGGATTAGGTCTTCAAGCTTCATGGCATGTCACACTCTATTGTTTCTGATCGCGACCCAACTTTCACAAACAATTTTTGGTAAGAACTGTTCAAGATACAAGGCACCGAATGACATCTCAGCACAACTTATCATCCCCAGAATGATGGCCAAAAGGAAGTTGTCAACAAGTGTTTAGAAACATATTTTAGGTGTTTTTCCTCGAAAAATCAAAATCAATGGGCTCAATGGTCACCCCTAGCTGAATGGTGGTACAACACTTCATACCATATAGCTACATGCATGACTCCTTTTGAATCAGTATATGGACAGAAGCCACCTTCAGTTCTCTCATACTTACTGGGTGCCTTGAAGGTCCAGGTGGTTGACCTAACACTTATAGCTCGAGCAGCTATTCTCCGTACCCTCAAAGAGAATTTGTTCATGGCACATAATCACATGAAGCAACAAGAAGATGAAGGTCACTCTAAACGTTAATTTGCAGAAGGGGATTAGGTGTTTCTTCGACTACAACCTTACAAGAAAACTTCCCTCAAGGCCGAGCATTGTCAGAAGCTAGCGCCCAAATTTTATGGTCCTTATACCGTACTCAAGCGTGTGGGATAATTCAACTATCAGTTAGCTTTGCCTAACAATTCGAAGCTACATACTGTTTTTCTTGTTTCATGCTTAAAGAAGGTGATTGGAGCTAAGTGCCAAATTCAAACCAACCTTCCAGAGTTAGCTGAAGAAGGATCCATTTGGCTACATCCAGAAGAAGTTTTGGACCAGCGTGAGCATCGCCTATGTCAGAGAACCATCAAGTAAGTGCTATTACAGTGGAAAGATACAACTCCAACATATGCCACTTGGGAACCAACTACCATTCTGCAACAATTTCCTCATCTCAAGCCTTGAGGACAAGGTTTCTTTTAAGGGGGAAGACATGTAAGGGTCCTAACCCACACATAGGTAGAACAATATATTCAGATGTAATAAAGTTCAATATTAATAAGGCCTTTCAATAAAAGAGAATAAGGAGGAGGTAAGAAGACCTAATATAAGCTTCCACTTCTAGAAGGATCTTCCTCTAGATGCTTCTTTTTAGTATAAATAGGAGTCAAGGGTATGAGAACCCTAGATTGGATATTATTGTAATAGAGCTCTGCTCAACTGGAGGTTTC
>JZKD02S0552992.1:0-16416 GCA_000966675.3 Picea glauca
GGAGTCAACGCAGGTTTGTTTTTATACCTCATGTTATACCTCGGTTGGACCTCAACCATTATAGAATCAGTTATTTCTTGATAGCCAGAAACATCGGTGTTGTTTATGTCCTCATATTTATTTGACGGTTGCTGTGTGTTTAAGGACTTCTCGTAATCTTCTTTGGTTAAAAAAGGTTAAGTGCAGTCGTCACCCAAATTTGTCACATCTTCTTCCAGATCCTCGAAATCTTGCAGGTCATTTCCTCCTATAAAATTTTCATTTTTTAAAGGGGTTTGAATTATTTGGTCTTCATTTTTAATCTGCCTTTGTTGATTTTGAGGATTGGGGTTTCTTCTGAATTCCCTCTTAATGAAAGGATCGGCCTTGGATTGATCTAGCTGCATTCTGGAAATCTTATTTGATAACTCCTTAATTATCCTAGCCATATCATCCATTTTGTCGTCTGTGGATCTATTTGACCTCGAGGGTCCCGCATGTTCCCTAAAACATTTGTTTTCTCGGTTTCCCATTTCTACCTTGGTTTTCAACTTGCCAGAAGCCATCATATTAGATTCAATTTCTATGGCATCATCTTTCATTTGGGTTAGGGTAGCCCCCCTCCTTTCTCTCAAAAGGAGTGGGAAATTGAGTTCGAAGGCTCTCGCAAAGGTCACCTTGGCTATAGGTTGGGACGGTTTAACTTCAATCGAGATCTTATTATATAACTTGTTAAATCTTTGAATGAATTCCATAACAGTTTCCGAAGTCTTTTTCTTTAAAGAGACGAACTCTGTCAAATAATACAAATGGTATTTCCTTTTTCCCCATTGTCTTAGAAAGGAGTCTTCTAGGGAATCATAGGATAATATCGATCCTGCAGGTAGACTTCGAAACTAGGTTCGTACCTGTCCTTCGAAAGTCTGAAAAAACAACCTCAAATATACGTCTTCGTGTTTGAGACCTAGGATATTGGTGGTCTGATCAAAGAAGTTTATATGTTAAGCTGCGGTCAAGTCCCCTTCCCCTATAAATTTAGGTAATTTTTTTATGTAATTTTTAGGAAGGTCGTGAAGAGGGATGGGCAGGACCAAAGGCACATATCTCACAGCTACTTTAGCGAAAACTATGGGCGGCGGGGTAGGCCCTTGGCCCCCCACTCCTCCTCCTAGAGCCACTCCACCTCCTCCTTCAGCGGCCTCCATCGGTACTACCGAATAGGGAAAAGGTGTGTTATATAGAGGGTTTTGGAAGACTAAAAGCAAATTTCTAGCTTCTTCAAGAGACAAGAAAAGTGAAGGCGAGTGAAAAGAGATGAGAGGACTTGGCTCCTCGGATTTGCAAGAGATGAAATCAGGGGAACCCATGGGTGTGGAATCTGAGTATATGGTGTACTCTTCGAGACTTGGTGGGGTCATGAAATCTAATTGAAAAGTCGGCGGGATATCAATCTCTGATAAATTTACTGCGGGGTTTTTACCTTTGTGTACGCCAGAGGTTGTCAGATGGATTTCACTTTTAACCTCAAAGAGGGTTAAATTTGGGTTGATGGTTTCAGGGAGGGGATTGTGTGAAGTTGAAGGTTCAAAGGAACTCTTGGTGTTGGATTGTGGGTACATAAGTTGGTAGACTGCAGTGGTTGGCTTAAGGGAACCTCTAGCTTTCAGTATTTTTTTGGGATCGAAAACGTGCATGGTATGTTTACCCTTCAGGTTTTGTTTGGTATTCCTTTGATCGAATGTCAGCTTATTTAAACGTGGAGTCACCAAGTGAAAGATAATAAAAGCCTTTAGAAGGTGTTCACTCTTTGTTCACTATCAAAGGGAGAAACTTGCAAAAATGTCGTTCTTCCTAGGGAAAAGGTTTCGTAACTTCATTCCCTGGCAATGGTGCCATAAATATGTTGTTCCAGAGTCTGTACTTAAGGATTAGAAAGTACAGTGTCTAGGCATCCGAAAGTGAGTAAAGGATAAAAAGGGAGGAGATTCAATCTTCGAGAAAGGAAGCTAAGGTTGATTTTCAGGTTGTCGTTGTCTCACTTCCAACTGTTCCTGGATGTTTATATCCCATTCAATCGCGGCCCATGAATGTTCTAGTTTTACCCAGGTGGTGGTTGTTTTAAGTATGGTATCGAAAATGTTTAAAGCAATATGGTTTTGGTCCGATAAGCCGGGTTCATTATTGGGCTGTCTTACAATGGAGAGAGTCATAGAGGAACATGAAAATTAAAGGAGAGTTCAAAGTTTTTGATGCTGTATCAATTTGATATTATAAAAGATAACTTTTGAATCCAATATTAAAGATAAAGTGCAAACCAAAGGCCTTTTCCCATAACTGAGTTATATTTTAAATAAATGGTGTGTGAAATGTGAGAAAAACATTAAGCTGTCTATAATGCGAGGCTCCTATCAAGGGAGAATCTCATCCTGTAAACAAAAGAAGAAAATAAGATAAGAAGAAATCTAATGAAGCATAAAATATGAAAATCTAAAGGGTTCATAGGTCTTGTACCTGCTAATAGT
Source organism: Picea glauca (assembly GCA_000966675.3). Classification (NCBI taxonomy): domain Eukaryota; kingdom Viridiplantae; phylum Streptophyta; class Pinopsida; order Pinales; family Pinaceae; genus Picea; species Picea glauca. Next base: position 2,502 of record JZKD02S0552992.1, read on the forward strand.
CGATACAAAGAAAAAACTATAAACGATATAGATGACTAAAAATTGATCACCACAGTAGAGGTTTTACTAAATTGCAATGAAACATTAATCAGACATATATAAGAGAAATGAAATTGAATATGAAATCACAAAGGAAACAAACTCATAACACAATCTTGACGGAATCAGGAGTCTTCAGATTTCTTTGTATTAATTCTCAAAAGGACATAGTCGCTATTACAATCGACCAAAAAGGTCTAGCCTATTTTCTTTCTTCTAATTACATATTTATACAACTTCTGCATGCTAGGATCTCAATCGTCCCAGGAGTTTTTTCGGTTACAAAAGGAGATTTATGTGTTCAAATTCTTTTCCTTTGTCCTATTTTGGGTGAATGGATCACCTTCCTTTCTTTAAACTTCAGGTTCTAAAAATAGAACGGGCAGACACATGTCATTATTTGGTACCCGAAAACTATCCCTTCGCCTGCTGTGTGCAAGTGACGCACCTCTCCACCAGCTGGGTTATCAACCTCGAAGGTTCCACTTGGTTGTTTACCTCGAAGGTGTAACAATCCTTCGCTAACTATGGCAACCTTCCTCCTACTTTTCGGTCTTTAGTAGTGATAGAACATAACAATACACTTGGCTTTATTAGCCACTTACCCACCCAGACTATATCTGTCTGAGTTACCTATGTTATTTCGGTTTGCTCTCTTTCCTCATTTTCCTTGATGTTGAGTAGGTTCTTGGCTATATCCACCTTGCCTAGTGTCTCAGTGATGCTTTCACTATCAAGACCCAACAAACTTTCATCTATCTCCCTAAGAGTTTCTTCACAAAAATTTCTCACCTCTTTAGCTCGCTCTCTTCTCTCTGATATATTTTGTTCCCATGCCTTTAGTAAGATGTTACCTTTGGTTTGCTCTGGGATGGAGAACTTGTAACTACTGCCCACTTCCTTTTTCATCGTGGCTATAACAACCTCTTGGAAAACGACCCAAGCTGCCCCAACTTCTCTTTCTCTCAAGGAGATGTCTTCCAACACTCAATCAATTATTTGGCAAAGGTTTTGAATGATCTCCACCTTAGCAAGTAAATCTTGCTAGGATGCCGACACTCTTCTTAAAATTTCTATGGCTTGAGATTGGAATATCCCGATATCTATCACATGGCTTTCGGCGAAATTTAATTTGGCCTGTAATTGCCCTATTAACTCCTCTTGTTGGCTTATCAATGATTGGCTGGTCTGGGCTGCCTATTGTGTTTGTTTGAGATTGGACTTGAGCCTTTTGTTTTCTTTCTGATCAACTACTCTAGCTTGCTCTATACATGTGTTCGCCTGATCTCTGACAGTTGCCTCTATTGTGGCCAACTTATCTTAGAATGTTTTGATCAAGTAGTTTTTTCACTTCAACTGTTCTTTTAGGGACTCGACAGAATATTGGTTGGCTGTAGCAAAATTTCCCAACATCCCTACTATCTGAGTTGAAAATTATTCTTTTTTCATGGCTCTGCCATCAGCACGGATTTTAAATGTCTTGGCTACCTTTCCCACTTCTTGATAAAGTTCTTGTCTCACAATGACCTTTCTCTTCTTATCGAAGAAAAATTCATTTGGAGGCAACTCTTCCACAGTTATAGGCATTAGTTACTCACCGAAAATCCAATCTGTTTCTGGGATCCCCTTTGTGGACTGTAGGGGAGTAACAAAAATGATGGGGATATCGATCTGCTTGGATGATTTCCCCGGGGTAACAACCGAGGCTGGCTTGCTTGGAGGGTTGGGGATTTCGACTTCTTGTTTTGGGCCTTTGGTTTGTTTATTCTTTTCCTGGTGTTCCTCTTGGTCAGGTCCTGAATCTTTGGAGCCCTTGGCGTCCATTTTCTGTGAATCTGTAGTCGACGGGTTCTTACCCTGTAAGACTGGGGGAAGGCAGCTTCGCCGATGTTCCTGAAATTTGAAGAAATCAATCCTCTCCTTGGGCGACAGAGTTTGAATCTGACTGAGGACCTCAACATAGGATCTCACTCCTCGAAAGACATCATCATGAGGTGAATGCTCATGTTCATACCTTTTAAGGCCACAACTCGCCATGTGATTTCCCACGATCCTGTGTGGGTCATGCTTCTTGAACTCAATGTGTACCAATTTAATATTCTCCAAAGCCACTGCCTCATCTTTTGCATGTCCAAAATCTAATAAAGAATAAGTATTGAAATGAATGGGGAAGGGCGGTCATACCTTCTTTGAAAATCCTTTAAGTTCTTTACTTATGCCACCAATCACAGTTTGCCTAGCGATTTCACGACAAACTAGACTATCTGGTATGAATAATGGAAAAGAATAGGGAGGAACAGAGGTGCTGAAAACCCTAATGTATGAAAATTTTTCCTCTACGTACCAGTCAACCACATTACTCAAGTTGATAGCAATGCTATCTGAAATCCTGAGCGGTGGGTTGTCGAAGATGTAGACATGCATTGGTACCATTACCCAATTGAAAATTTCGTATATGAACTCTGTAGCCTTATCTTCCCAGAGTTTTAAGTAGTAGAAATGGATAGGATCAACCTCAGATGGAGTCTAGCTCCAGCTCATTAAAGGGAAAGGTGTCATGAAACAAACACCATCCATGATGTAGGCGAACATAAAAAATGAAGCGTCCTTCCCACTCACCTTCTGCATCTGGTATCCAGTAATCCAGTTGGTTAAACTGTTGGATAAAAATTTGGCCCAGTCAAAGGAACAACCTTCAGTGACTGTATGAATCAAAGGCACCCACGGGAGGAAAAAATGTGTGGTGTCCTTCCCGTACAACCTACATGTCATCATTGCTATATATTTGAATTGTCGTTCCAGGGAAGAGATTGAATAAACTCCGTTACTGTCTGCCCTGAACTTTGTAGGGTGTGAGACCCAATCTTTGATCAGATCAGACAGGCTTCTACCGTATTGCTTGCATTCTTTCTTCTTAAAACCTTCTAGAAACTTGGTGTTGTGTGAGAAGTTTGGTGTGGGTGAAAATTGGTACATCACCTACAAATGTTCTGGTATGAAAGTCCCAATGGTCACCTTCTTCTCGCTGATAATGGTTTTGGTCAGGATATCCACATGATCTAATGCCCATTAGATGATATCATAATATGGAATGAGTCATGGCCTGGCCACTATCTTATGCATCTCTGATTGAACGACGATTTTGTATTTGGTGGCCAAATCATCCTTCTCATTATCGTTGGATTCATCTGAACAGTTCACCAATTCGGACTGAAGAACCTCAGAGATGTATGACCAGGTTCTGATAGAATCAACACTTCGAGGTGAAGTATCAGAAACAATATCTAAGCCTTGCCCTGAACTCTCAACAATTGCATTGGAATCTTTTCATGGGGCCATGATAGAGGACTCTGACTTAGCTCTCCTGCAGTAAAAATGTGTATACATACATAAATTATCCTGGTGAGAAAATATTCTTTGCACAAGATAGCAATGAAATTTGAAACAATTAGAGAAAGAACTCTATATCTCGACCATTTAAAACCTCGACGTCCTTAAGAACGAAATGATCAAATCATTTTTTGAGAAATATTTAGCAATAAAAACAAATATCTTCACCTATCACTTCAAATAAATGTTATAAATTTTGATGGGTCATGACACATGTTGGTGCAAAAACATTTAAATTTAACCCATAGATGGTGCGTGTTAATGTTTGTATCACTGCACTGATTAATCTGGATTTGCTTTTTTAATTAGGTTTTCTTTAAACTTTAATCACCTTTTTCAACATTTGCCATATCGAGAGATTTCACTTCTATCTTTCGAGCCCTTAAAATCCGAGATCGTGATGACACGAACTAGTTAGGAAAAAACGTGATCTAGATTAAGTGTTTAATTAGTCAGTGTTTAATTAATATCATGATTTCTTTAATATCGTGATTTCATGACTCGGGGCTACAAAGGTAAAGTTTCTTGGAAGAGTGAATGCCGAATCGCGAAACTCTGACATTGTTTAACTACAGTTTAAAATGACTTACCCCTGACACTAACCCGGGTGACTTTTGAAACTATTTCACAACTTCACCTATCGGAGTTATGACGGTAAGGTTTTTGGGGAGGGCGATCGCCAAGACGCGAAATCCCAACAGCACTTAACTAAGGTTTAAGGAAATTTACTCTCGGCGCTAACCTGGGTAAGCTTTCAAGGCTTTTTTGCGACTTTGCACGTCGGGGCTTGGAAACAGTGTGACTTGTAATTCCCGAAATGCGATATCCCGAGGTATAGAAAAGTGAAAAATCTTGCTAAAAAGTTAAATGGAAATGGCTTAGGAGTACAACAACCATTGCCACTTTGCATATCGGGACTACTGATATTTTCAGTGGGTAAAGGTCACGAAGTAAAAGACAACTTAAAGTCCAACCTTTGATTTTAAGAATTACATTTAAACTAGTTGAAAAAGGCAGCTCCAACACCCTTTACTCCTATTTATACTAAATATGTCTATCCAAAAGAACAGTCTAGAGGAAGTTCCTTCTAGAAGTGAAAGCTTCTATTAAGTATCCTTACATTAAACTTATTATTCCTTATTGCTAGGCGTTATTAATATTGTCCTTTATTACATGGTAATATATTATTCTACCTACGTGAGGGGTTAGGGAGGTTAGGTCCCTAACATGTCCCCCCCCTTAAAAACAATCTTGTCCTCAAGGCTTGAGATGAGGAAATTGTTGCAGAATGGTAGTTGGTTCCCAAGTGGCATATGCTAGATTTGTACCTTTCCACTGGACTAACACTTTATTGATAGTGCGCTGAAGCAGACGATGCTCACGCTGGTCCAAAACTTCTTGTGGCTGTAACTAGATGGAGCCTTCTTCATCTAACTCAGGAAGGTTGGTTTGAGTTTGACACTTAGTTCCAATCACCTTCTTTAAGCAGGAGACATGAAAAATAGGATGGAGCTTAGAATGTTTGGGAAAATATAAATTATAGGCCACCTGTCCCAAACTCTTGAGAGAGGTATAAGGACCATAAATTTTGGGTGCCAGTTTCTGACAATGGTCAGCCTTGAGGGAATTTTTCTTATAAGGTTGTAGTTGAGGAAACACTTGATCTCCTTCAACAAATTTACATTCAAAATGACCTTGATTTGCTTGTTTCTTCATGCGATTTTGGGCCATTACCAAATTCTCTTTGAGGGTATATGGAATATCCTCTCGAAATGTAAGCATTTGGTCAACCTCTTGGACCTTCGAGAAACCTGACAGGTATGAGAGAATTGAAGGTGGATTTTGTTTATATACTACTTCGAAAGGATTCATGTGGGTAGATTTATTGTAAGAAGTGTTGTACCACCATTCAACTAGTGGTAACCATTGATCCCACTGATTTTTCCTTTCCGATGAAAAATACCTCAAATACGTTTCCAAACACTTGTTGACAACTTCAGTTTTACTAGAAGTCTGAGGATGATAAGTTGTGTTGAGATGCAACTGGGTGCCTTGTAGCCAGAATAATTCTTGCCACAAATTGCTGGTGAAAGTGGGGTAACAATAGAATGAGGCATGCCATGAAGCTTGAAGACCCGATCCATGAAAATTTGGGCCAAAGTGGAGGATGTAAATGGGTGTTTAAGAGCACATAAATGAGCATACTTGGAAAGACGATCAATGACCACCACGATGAATTATTTATTGCTTGATTTACATAATCCCATGATAAAATCCATATAGATATCCCTCCAAATAGTAGGTGGACTTGAAAGCGGTTGTAGTGTGCCATGATCTTTGACTGTTTCTCCCTTGTTGCGTTGAAAAACATCACATTCTTCCACAAAATTGCGAACATATTGTTTTAGACCATCCCAAAAAAAGGAACTTTGGACCGGGTCATAGGTTTTGGTAAACTCTGAGTGCCTAACTATGGTTGTAGCATGAAGCTTAGAAAGTACCATGGATTTAAGTTGTGACTATTTAATTAAATACAAACGACCTTTGTAGTGAATCTCATCATTGTGCCAAGAGTACCTTGGGGAAAATGGAGAATTGGCCTACAGTTATTCGATCAGATGCGGAATTTTGGGATTGTGTAGCCATTTGTGGCGAACAACTTGGATCCAATCTGGTACAATGAAGGAGAGGGAAAAAAGGGACCCTTCATCTTCATATTTTCTTGAAAGTCCATCAAAAACCACATTGCCTTTGCCTTTCTTGTAAATGATCTCATAATCATATCCAAAGAGCTTAGTCACCCATTTTTGTTTCTTCGAGGAGGAAGGGAATTGTTCCAGAAAATAATTGAGGCTTTGATGATCTATCTTAATTTGGAAGTGCTACCCCAATAGATAAGGGTGCCAAAGATCCACTGCATGTAGAATAGCCAACATTTCCTTTTAATAGATTGATTTTCCCAAATGTCACTCTGACAGTTGCTTGCTGGTAAAGGCCAAAGGTCCACCATCTTGCATAAGGACTGCTCCAATTCCTCTCTTGGAAGCATCACATTCAAGGACACAGGTCATTGTGAAATCAGGAAGGTCTAGGACTGGAGTAGTGCATATGGATACCTTCAAGGATTGAAAGGCATGATCAACTGCAAGATTCCAAGTGAAATAATTATTTTTAAGGAGAGCAGTGAGAGGTGTCGTAATCTTTCCATAATTATTAACAAACTTGTGATAATAGCCTGTTAAACCTAGAAATCCACCCAATATTTTGAGAGTCTTTGGGCGAGGCCAATCTTGCATAGCTTCAATCTTTTTAGGATCCACCTTGACACGTTCCTTGCCAACAATATGACCCAAGTATTCAAATTCTGAGGCTCCAAAAGAACATTTAGATTGTTTGAGGATAATTTGGTGCTGAGAGAGTAGATGTAGAACTTGATCCATATGAGCAAGATGGGATGTCCAGGTTTTACTATAGATGAGGATATCATCAAAGAAAACTAAGACAAAATTATAGAGAAAAGGATGGAAGACATGATTCATGAGGCTTTCAAAAGTGGAGGGATAATTACACAAGACAAAGGGCATGACCAAAAAATCATAGTGGCCCTCATGAGTTCAAAATGCAGTCTTAGGAATGTCTGCCTCGTTTATACGTATATGGTGGTAGCCAGAATGAATATCAAATTTAGTAAAGAAATGGGCACCACTCAATTCATCCAAGAGGTCATCAATGACAAGAATGGGAAATGTGTCTTTGATGGTGAGTTTGTTGAGGGTGTGAATGATCCAGATTATGTTAAGAATAGAATTAAAGTAGAGAAATTACAATGAAATACTCATGAAAAATGCTAGAAACGAAGAAATAAAACAATACTTGATTTCTATTAATGAAAGAATAAAGAGACTGCAAAAATAAAGAGTGCAAGACTCACTAGAATGGTGGCAAATTTATATCTGATAAGAGATGTGACAACTATGCTCATTCACAATAATATTATTACAATGAGGCTCTGAAGGCCTTTTTATGTTAAACAAGATTTCCAAAGCCCTATACATCCAAAAACCTAACCCTAGGAGATGCAACACCAAAAGTCATGTGGGTCCCATTAAGGTAAGTTAGTACATTAACTTCCTAAGGTCATAAATTTTGCATACGATCTCCATTTTAGGAACGTGATAGCCCATTGGAAAGGTGCTTTTGAGAAATATTCATTACACCGTAAAACTTTGACTCTGTCTATAATTTGACTGTGGAGAGAAAAAATAACACTGTTGAGGTCCCAAAACGGCCCTAGAAGTACACCGAGATGTGATGACAAGAAAACATACAAAATAATCCATTTGGATTAGGTGGGAGGACACCAATATCCACCTGGAAGATGTGTAGGGCTCCAAATAGCCCCGAAAGTGTAGAACCCATAATTACAAAGATGTATAGAAGAATGTCTTGAACTAAAAATTAACAAAAGGAGCCAGTTGGAATATGTGGGTGGCCACCAATATCCACCTGGATCAATCCTCCCCCCTTAGGATGCAATGGTATCCATTGCGTTGAGTGCCCAGGGAAGAGGGGAAAGCATGTTCTGAATCTGAATCTTGGTGAGTTGCGTGCTTTGATGGAGAAGTTGTGTTTCTGGGTCTGTGGAAGACTTTCACAAACCAGTTGTTGGCGGGGTTGAATATTATCCACCAACTCGTTGTCTCTGGGTTTGACAGGGAATTGTGTAGGAACAATTGTAGGTGAAGAAACAATATCCTTTTTCTCTTTGAAAATCTTTTTTCGATGGATAGAAGGTGTTGAGGCTGCAATGGTTGTAGCAGTCTTCTGTTCATCCTTTGAATATACTGTGAATAGGATGAATTTTTTAGTATGAGATATTACCTTGCGGCACTGTTTTGGTGTAACAATAGTCAGAACTAACTCTGGTATCCAATAGAGATGACCTCCCAGAGTAATAATGACACTATGGGGTCTAGACTCATAGACAACATGACATCTCCACATATATGGTTGGCCCAATACCACATCACAGATATAAAGAGGGGAAACATCACACACTACCTCATCCTTGAAGGGCTGGATGCCATAGGACAGGTGACACTACTGGCTGACACAAAGACCATGTCCCTGATGAAGCCACCTAATGTTGTATGGATACGGGTGTGGTGTTGTAGACAAACCCAACTATTTGACTGCCTTAGCTAAGATGAGGTTCTTCTGGTTGTCGTTATCAACAATGAAATGCAATGGGGTCCCATTCACCCACATCTGAGAATGGAATAGGCACTCCCCCTCTTCAGGATCTACTGATTCTTTTGGTTGAATTATTTTTGTCGTGATAGTAGCAGTGGGATCTGCATCGATGATTTGTCTTTTTTCAATATTTTTTGGATTGGATTTTGAATTAGGGTTTGGCTCCGTGTCTTTGACCCTGACCACCAATGAATATTTTGAGATACATTCACCGGGTGATGTGCCAGGGTATTTTGTGGAAGTTAGACAACTTCCCAGTGTCATTATTTTTCTTCCCTCTACCCTTTTTGTCCTTTGTCTTAGACTAGTTTTATAGAGGCTATTGGTTAGGGTCGTCTTTACCATGCTTTGGTTGTTGAAAATTTGCAGACCCAAATTCTCCTTTGTTCTGGTGCCTAAATTTTTGCTTTATTTTGATAGCATATCGATAGGCAAATCCCAATGATGAGATGTTTAGGAAATCCATTTCAGTTTGGATGTACCTATGAAGACCCCCACGATATTTCATAACCATATGTCGCTAGGAGTCCTTGTTACCCAGCTTTGTGCACAAGGTATGGAAAGTATTTACTGGTCTCTTCTCTTGTCACAGTGTGGTCCATCTCGGCATCTCTTATCTTGCCACAGTCTGGTCCATCTCATGTACTGGTCTTCATAGTTATCAACAGGATAGTACTGTTCTTTGACCACATCCAAAAAAAAATCCCAAGTGGGGTCGATCCCATATATTCTAGATTTCTCTGTGGAATTTTTCTCCTAGTAAGTTTCCCACCAATGTTTGACATGGGGGAGAACCTTGAGGAGTGCGAAGGTGATATTTTACTTGTCGGAAAATTTTTGAATAGAGAAATAACCATCTAATAGATTTAATCATTTTTCTATGGAATTCGCATCGATCTCACCTTCAAATATGGGAATACCAAAATTAACTTGTACCTTGAAGGGAGAGGTTTCTCAAAAATGAACGCTTGATGAAGATGTGTGTGTTGCTATCGGCAAGCATTGAAGAATGTGTGCAAAATTCTCCATCATTTCGTCACTCTGTCGCGTGAGAGCTTGCTCAAGCAACATGTTAATAGAATCTTCTTCTCCAACATTTTTCTTTTCTGCTGCCATCGATGGTTTCTTGGGTGTGTAAGAGTGATTTTCCTCAAGAGAGACAAACTCGAGACCCAACTGGCTATACTTGAACCTTGTCGAGGACATGCATTGAAAAACAATCAAGAGCAACCTGCTCTGATACCACTGATCTAGATTATGTTCTGAACTAAATGAAAATATGGAAATTACAATGAAATACTCATGAAAATTTCCATAAATAGGTAAATACAACAATACTTAATTTCTATTAATGAAATAATTGTAAAGAGACTGTAAAATACAGAGTGTCTGACTCACTAGAATGGTGGAAGCTTTATCTCTGAGTAGAGATGTGACAGTTGCGCTCATTCAAAATAAGATGATTAAAATGAGTCTCTGACGACCTTTTTATGTTAAACAGGAATTCCAAAACCCTAGACATCTAAAAACCTAACCCTAGGAGATGAAACGACAAAAGTCATGTTGGCCCTGTTTGGCTAAGTTAGTACATTAACTTCCTAGGGTCGTAAATTTTGCATATGATATCCTTTTTAGGCGAGTGATAGCCCGTTGGAAACGTATTTTCAAGAAATATGCATTACAACATCAAAATTTGACTCCATATATAGTTTGACTGTGGCAAGCCAAAATAACATTATTTAGGGCCCCAAAACGGACCTGGAAGTACATTAGGATGTGTTGACGTGAAAACATACAAAATAAGACATTTGGATTAGTTGGGAGGTCACCAGTATCCACTTGGAAGATGTGTAGGGCTCCACACAGCCCCATAAGTGTAGAACCCATAATTAAAAAGAAGTATAGAAGAACGTGTTGAACTAAAAACTAGCAAAAAGGGCCCGTTGGAACAGGTGGGTGGCCACCAATATCGACCTAGATCAGTGAAAGTCAGGACACGTTAGAAAAGAGCCTTATTTCTTAAGGAGCATAACCAAATGAGAAGAGTAGGGGATTGTACTAGGACGGATAACACCTGTGGTGAGAAATTCTTGAACAATTTTCTCCATTTCATTTTTCTGGGAAAGGGATAACGATGGGGATGAATATTGGGAGGAAGGATGTTGAGGACAAGAGGAATGGAATGATCATGAAAACCATGGGAAGGAGGAAGTCTCTGGGGAGTGGAAAAAACAACTTGATGTTTGGAGAGGATGGATTGGAGGTCCTACGACACATAGGGTGTCTTAGTGGCTTGAATGACATGGAGTTGTGCAATAATGCCAAAATGACCTTTTTTGAGGATATTTTTCATGCGATGAGAACCAATGATCTCTGGGGAACCATCGATGATTCCTTGGAACTTATATTGTTGGCCCTCTTGGTTGAATTGCATGGTTAATTCCTTAAAATACATGAGAATGGGAACCATAGTCCTTATCCGTTGTGCACCCAACAAAATGTCACAACCAACCATGTCGATAACAAACATATGATATTTCATGTGTCATTGACCAATTTGGAGATGCACATTTTCACAACTCCCCCCACATTTCATGAACCCACCATTGGAAATCATGATTATAAAATTATTGATGACACATATATAGAAATTAGTTTCTTGGGTAATGTGAAGATGAATAAAATTATGGGTGCTTATCAACAAAGATGATGACCTTCCAATGCTTAATGTAACCAATTAACTTGATATTTTGGGGAGTAGAGAACCCATTGAGAGCATTCAGGGAAATGACTAGTTCGACTATGGGAGGGTCAAAGGGTGGGGTCATGTCTGTGGGTTCAGATGACTTGGCCACAGGTGGGGCCTCGACATCGTCTTTTGAAACATCCTTAGAGATGGCCATAAAAGGACTTTGTTCCTTACACTTATGCACAGGAAAATATTTGTCATCACAATTATAACAAAGGCCTTTGAGTTGACATTCATCCATTTATTCCCTGGTCAATTTCTAGATCTTTAGTGGAGTAGAAGAAGGAGCGAGAGTGATTGGTTTAGTGAGAGGAATAAAGGAGGGTTTTCGAGTTTGAGAAGAGACAACCTGTTAGGCTTACTTATCTCTTTTAGTAGCTTCCACCCAACTCTGAGGCCGAGCCATGAGGACATGGGAACAAATCTCATCCTTGAGGCCACTAATAAAACATTCTTGAAAAAAAGCATTAGACATGCCCTTTGTATGGAAAGACAATCGATCAAAAGAGGATATTAAGTCTTCCATTGTACTTGATTGTTTCAAAATTTTCAAATGACCTAAATGGTTGGTGTCAATTTCAAATTGTTTATAAATCTCTGCCACAAATTGTGTCCAAGCGACATACCCTTGGCATAAATTTTTTCTCCATTGCCACCATTTCCAATGTTCTTTATCTAGATGGATAACACCATACCAAAGCTTGGCCAACTCATTTGTAATTCCATACAAATAGAAATAATGTTCCATTTGATTTACCCATCCAGTGGGATTTGAGCCATCAAATTTGTTCACATCCACATGCAGAAGGTGTAGGTCATGCTGAAATTGATGGGACTGAAAAGTCTGGGAATTAGAGGAAGTTTCACCTTCAGAGTGAAAAGGTGGATCAAAGGATGGAAGATCTATAGGGATATTCATCTTGGTGCAAATCATTGTAGTGAAGGATTCAAGCTAGGTAGCAAAATATGCAAGCTGGGTAGCGAGGTACTGTTTGATGGGTTCCATTTTGGTGTCGATGGAGGAATGCATGTTTTTATTGATGGTGGAAAAATTGGCACTGAGCTGCCTCACTTCTTACTGGGTTTTTGTGAAATTAGAGGACAAGGTATTGAAGCAAGCTTTCAAGTCTTGGCTATGGGTGTGGGCCATGATGAAGAGGGAAAAGGAAAAGGGGTGGGTGGGACCACACAAAAAATGGGGTATGTGTGAAGTTTATCACGATGATCAGGGTGACGAGGGGAATCTATTTGGGTAAGGCCTAAATAAAGGTGTTGGAAGGGGGTCGGGTCCACGAGAAACAATTTTTTCTAACAACTGATAGGTATGACTATGATAAGGGTGAAGAGAGGAATCCAATGGAATAGGGATCAAATAATAGTGCCAACAAGATCCAAACTTGTTTTTTTTACTCCTGCAAAGTTATACTCTGATATGAAGAATACTGCAGTGTTGAAATGCCCAAATTGTTAACAGGAAGAAATGTGTAGTAATTTTGCAACCCGAATGTAGGAGGCACAATTGCACGGAAATAGATATTGTCTATTCTATTTTTGTTTCCTTCCCAAGGGTTAGTGTATGTAGGGTGTCTACAGGCAAGGATTTTCCCTGTGCTATGGATCTCTGATATACGTGTGGGGTCAAACAATAGTACTTGACCCAATATCTCAAGGCACCAACTAAGGAGACTAGACTATGCCCTTAAACGTACTACCCGACTACCTAGGTACTAGAGAGTATCTTCCTTAGTGTTGTTTTCGGTGGCACTATAGCAATCAGGCGGTCAATCAGTTTATCTATGGAGGGATTCAGGAGATCCAGTTTGATCGATATACATGTGTTGTCTAATGTGCCACCACTCGAAGGGGTACCATGAACATGGGTTACAAGGGTGGCCAACAGATGTATGCTTAAGTACCACTTGTATTTCCTACATGTATGACTCCCCAACTGTGGGTTTATGCATGTAACGACATATGTTTGTAGCTTTAAGTCATCGAAATACATCTCTAACTTGAAAAAATCAACCCACAATTTTCTGCCAAGGAAAGTGCTTTGATACCACTTGTAGTATTCCAAATATAAAATAGTATGCATAGCATAAATATTTTATCTAGAAATGGCAAAACAACAATGATATAACTAGAACAATACCATAATTATACCACAATAACACCAGAAAGAACACCTTGATTAGTGATAGCAATGTTCACTTTCCTATTCAAGGGGGAAACCTCCATCAAAGTAGAGCTCTATTACAATAATATCCAAGACAAAACTTCTCATACCCTCTACTTCTATTTATACTAAATATGTCTATCCAAAAGAACAATCTAGAGGAAGAACCTTCTAGAAGCGGAAACTTCTATTTGGTCTTCTTACATTTGACTTATTCTTCCTTATTTCTAGGCCTTATTAATATTGGCCTTTATTACATGGAAATATATTATTCTACCTACGTGAGGGGTTAGGGAGGTTAGGTCCCT
>JZKD02S0553003.1:21910-38643 GCA_000966675.3 Picea glauca
TTTTTCTGCCAAGATTTCTTATTGTCTTGCAGGAGTCTTTTGATGATCCTAGTTAGGCTCTTATTTGAGGATTATGCTAACCCGTTTCCTTGTGGATAGTACACCGTAGAATGCCCCAGGGTTATATTATAATCCTGACAAAATGTTTCCATATTCTTAGACTTGAATGCGACCGCATTGTCTGTTATGATTTTGACGGGACATCTGAACCTCGACAAGATGTTTGTCTCCAGGAATTGGATGATGATTGTGTCAGTATCTTGCTTTGTGGGGATTGCCTCTATCCATTTCATAAAATAGTGAGTGGTCGTGAGTATCCATTTGTGTTGCGCGAAGGATGGTGGATTTATTTCTCCTATGAAATCTAGACAACATTGCATGAAAGTTGCTTCGACTGAGATCGGCTTTAGTGGTAGGGGCTGCAACTTTGTTCTCCCGTCGAAAATATGACATTTGTGGTAGCTAGAGACCTCTTTATACACGTCAGCGAAGATTGTAGGCCAGTAGTAACCTGCCCTCAGGATTTAGTGCACGGTGGTTTTCTAGTAGTGGTGTCCTCCGCAGTCACCTTTGTGAAATTCTTGTATGGCCTGCTTTGCATCTTCCTCCAACAAACAACTTAGCAATATTCCCCAGGGTCTTTCCAGTAGAGTGAATTGTCCAAGATGCAAAAATTAATTGCTTTAAGCTTGATAAATCTGGCCTTAGTATTACTTATGCCTGAAGGGGCCTGGAGATTCTCCAACACATAGATGATGTCTGCATACCATGGAGAATCAATGAACTCCCGAGACACCTGCGCAGGTTTTTATTCTTGAGGGAATTCTGACAAATCAACGATGAAATTCATTCCTACAACGTCATAGTCAGACTGTGCCATTAACTTCACAAGGCCCTGACCCTTTATCAGTTTTGTAGGCTTGATGTTAAGATCATATTCCAAAATGGCCGCTATCCACTTGCCTCTCCTTCCTTCCGGGTCGAGTTGAGTCAGGATATCCTTTACTGAGCTATTGGGCACATAAGCGATGACATGGGAGTGAAATATGTATGTCCTGAACTCTTTCAAATCTTTCACTAAGGCGTATTCTTATTTTTCCATGATGTTGTACCTTAGTGGAGCGTCGTGCAATGTCCATCTAAAATAGGCTATGGGTTTTTCAAAATCCTTCTCGTCTTTCTGCAACAATACGCTGGTAATAGTGTGTTTTGAGGAAAATGAAAACAAGATGAAATCTTTCATAATGTTCGGGATGGCTAGCACAAGATCCTTAGTCAGCGCCACTTTTATATCTTCAAAATAATTCTTGGCCTCTGGGTTCCACTTGATCTCGTTTCCCTTCCTGAGATTGCAAGTTATGTGTTCTATGATTTCTTCCAGGTTCAGGATGAATCTCCTCAAGAAGTTTACTTTTCCCAGGAAGGATTGCACTTCTTTTTTACTCTGCAGGGTGTCGATCTTCAGGATTCCTTCAACCTTGTTGGGGTCTATCTTAATTCCTTCCTTGGAGATAATGTGTCCTAACAGCTTCCCTTCTTCACCCCGAAATGTGATTTCTTTGGATTTAGCGATATGCTAAACTTTCTGCATTTCTGGAATACTTTCCTTAGGTGCTCGAGGTGTTGCTTGTTAGAGGCAGAGTATACCGTGATGTCATCCAGATAGATTACAATGAGTTTGTCCTTTTCGTCAACAAATGCTATGTTCATTTCCCTCTAGAAAGTGGCACCAACATTCATCAGACCGAAAGGCATCTTAGCGTACATGAACGTTCCCCATGGAGTTGTGAAAGATGTTTTTTCTCTGTCATCTAGGTGAACCATGATCTGGTTATACCTTGAAAAACCATCCAACATGGACATCTTCTGGGACCCCACCACCTTTTGCAGGATATAGTCCATTTTTGGAAGAGGGTAGTGGTCCTTAAGAGACACCTTGTTTAGATTCTGGAATTCTACGCATAGTCTTATCTCGTCACTCTTCTTTCTTACGGGTACCAAATTAGCTACCCATTTAGAGAATCGCAAAGAAACAATAATCTTAGCATCGAAAATCTTCTTTACCTCATTTTCGATCAGTGACAACAATAGGGGATTTATCCATCTCAGCTTCAGTTTGAAAGGTTTCTGATCTTCTTTGAGAGGGATAACATGTTGTATTGCATCGGTGTCGTACACCTTCAAATCATCGTAGCTCCAAGCGAAAACATCTACGAAGTCCTTCATGAGATTGAAGTAGTCTTGCTTGACCTATGGACTGAGTGTTTTCGATAATTTTATCATTTCCAGGTTCTCCTTAGTCCCGATATTGCAGTCTTCCACGTATTTTTCGCTTGCAGATATTGGGATTTTTAGCCACATCATTTTCGTCAAACAACTTTTACAACGACACTAACCCCTTCAGAATAATGTTATTTTTCAGTTGTATTATGTCCCTTCCCGCAATCTGGTTTTGGAAAGGTTCGTCGTTACTGTGCGCATCTGTGCTCCCATCTTCGTTGCAACAACAATCATCATCAATGTGAGTATTAGCAAACTCGACGCTCATCTGAAGAAATCTTTCTACCTTCTTGTCATCCTCAAACACCTACTAGTATTTGATATTGTCAGGCACTGTCGGCCTGTGCTTGACTTAAATTTCATACCTTTTGTTGGGAAAGATGGGGATCTTGAAAAATGAGGCCGAGGTGGCCAAAGCATCAGTGATCTGGTTTTTCTCCCTCGGGATAGCAGATAGATCATACTATGAAAATTCTTCAAGCAGGTCCAAAGCCAAGTTCCTGTATGCTCTCAACCTAGGGTGTCTTATTTGATATATGCCTTTAACTTGGTTTATGACCAGTTCAGAATCTCCGCGCACTGCTATCCTCTTTGCACCTGATTCTTTCAACACTTTCAGGCCCAAAATCAACACTTCATACTCGGCCATCTTGTTGGTGCATTCAAACACAATCTTGTATGAGCGCAACTTTGTTCCCACTTTAGGGAGGCTTACCCATACGTTGGCCCCGATCCCTTCTTTGCTAACTGTGCCATCAAAACTCATGTTCCACACCCCGTTTTCCACATGGTCTTTCGGGTCGGCGCACTCTGTCGTTTCCTGCACAGTTTTCTCGTCAGCTGTCATGATGGCTGTCGACACTTCCTCTTTGAAACTTAGGTCATTGTAGAATATAGAAGAACCAACCTCAGTGTTGATGGCATATATAGGATGGTTATTTGGTTGCGTCTAGCTGCTTACCATGTATTTCAACAACACTTCTCTGTACAATCGTCTGTCATGGACAAAAATAGGGATGGTGGCATATGACATATCCATCTGCAAAGTGCCCTTTGACTTCACAGCCCATAACCTTGATAGCAGCATGCCAAAATTTGGGGGTATGTCTGCAACGACTACGTCTATAACCATGTTCTTTGAGGGGATTTGCGCCAACGACACAAATAGGTCTTTGATGAGGCCCAAACACTTGAATTTCCTCGAATCAAAAGAGAAAAGGTCTTTGTATGGCCTCGTTATATCCAAACCCAATTCATCCATGATAACCTTTGGCATGAGGTTGTGCGACGTGCTGGAATCCATCATGGCATTATGCAGGATCATTTCATGGACCTTTAGACTAATGTAGAATGAAGGGACGTCCTCGGTATCATTTGTCTCTTCAACACGTAGACCAAAAAGGATAATGGGGTGATCATCTTGAATATTCAAAGTATCGGGGGTCCCTCCCATTTTCAACATTTTGATGATTTTCTCCCGATAATCTCCATTTCTAATAAGTTCATTGAACGGGACATAGATTTTTATTTTGGCCATCTCATGTTCAAAATTGAAAGGGGGACAGACTTTCTCTACCTCTTTTCCGCCTNTTTTTCTGCCAAGATTTCTTATTGTCTTGCAGGAGTCTTTTGATGATCCTAGTTAGGCTCTTATTTGAGGATTATGCTAACCCGTTTCCTTGTGGATAGTACACCGTAGAATGCCCCAGGGTTATATTATAATCCTGACAAAATGTTTCCATATTCTTAGACTTGAATGCGACCGCATTGTCTGTTATGATTTTGACGGGACATCTGAACCTCGACAAGATGTTTGTCTCCAGGAATTGGATGATGATTGTGTCAGTATCTTGCTTTGTGGGGATTGCCTCTATCCATTTCATAAAATAGTGAGTGGTCGTGAGTATCCATTTGTGTTGCGCGAAGGATGGTGGATTTATTTCTCCTATGAAATCTAGACAACATTGCATGAAAGTTGCTTCGACTGAGATCGGCTTTAGTGGTAGGGGCTGCAACTTTGTTCTCCCGTCGAAAATATGACATTTGTGGTAGCTAGAGACCTCTTTATACACGTCAGCGAAGATTGTAGGCCAGTAGTAACCTGCCCTCAGGATTTTGTGCACGGTGGTTTTCTAGTAGTGGTGTCCTCCGCAGTCACCTTTGTGAAATTCTTGTATGGCCTGCTTTGCATCTTCCTCCAACAAACAACTCAGCAATATTCCCCAGGGTCTTTCCAGTAGAGTGAATTGTCCAGGATGCAAAAATTAATTGCTTTAAGCTTGATAAATCTGGCCTTAGTATTACTTATGCCTGAAGGGGGCTGGAGATTCTCCAACACATAGATGATGTCTGCATACCATGGAGAATCAATGAACTCCCGAGACACCTGCGCAGGTTTTTATTCTTGAGGGTATTCTGACAAATCAACGATGAAATTCATTCCTACAACGTCATAGTCAGACTGTGCCATTAACTTCACAAGGCCCTGACCCTTTATCAGTTTTGTAGGCTTGATGTCAAGATCGTATTCCAAAATGGCCGTTATCCACTTGCCTCTCCTTCCTTCCGGGTCGAGTTGAGTCAGGATATCCTTCACTCAGTTATTGGGCACATAAGCGATGACATGGGAGTGAAATATGTATGTCCTGAACTCTTTCAAATCTTTCACTAAGGCATATTCTTATTTTTCCATGATGTTGTACCTTAGTGGAGTGTCGTGCAATGTCCATCTGAAATAGGCTATGGGTTTTTCAAAATCCTTCTCGTCTTTCTGCAACAACACGCTGGTAATAGTGTGTTTTGAGGAAAATGAAAACAGGATGAAATCTTTCATAATGTTCGGGATGGCTAGCACAAGATCCTTAGTCAGCGCCACTTTTATATCTTCAAAATAATTATTGTCCTCTGGGTTCCACTTGATCTCATTTCCCTTCCTGAGATTGCAAGTTATGTGTTCTATGATTTCTGCCAGGTTCAGGATGAATCTCCTCAAGAAGTTTACTTTTCCCAGGAAGGATTGCACTTATTTTTTACTCTGCAGGGTGTCGCTCTTCAGGATTCCTTCAACCTTGTTGGGGTCTATCTTAATTCCTTCCTTGGAGATAATGTGTCCTAACAGCTTCCCTTCTTCACCTCGAAATGTTATTTCTTTGGATTTAGCGATATGCTAAATTTTCTGCATTTCTGGAATACTTTCCTTAGGTGCTCGAGGTGTTGCTTGTTAGAGGCAGAGTATACCGTGATGTCATCCAGATAGATTACAATGAGTTTGTCCTTTTCGTCAACAAATGCTATGTTCATTTCCCTCTAGAAAGTGGCACCAACATTCATCAGACCGAAAGGCATCTTAGCGTACATGAACGTTCCCCATGGAGTTGTGAAAGATGTTTTTTCTCTGTCATCTAGGTGAACCATGATCTGGTTATACCTTGAAAAACCATCCAACATGGACATCTTCTGGGACCCCACCACCTTTTGCAGGATATAGTCCATTTTTGGAAGAGGGTAGTGGTCCTTAAGAGACACCTTGTTTAGATTCTGGAATTCTACGCATAGTCTTATCTCGTCACTCTTCTTTCTTACGGGTACCAAATTAGCTACCCATTTAGAGAATCGCAAAGAAACAATAATCTTAGCATCGAAAATCTTCTTTACCTCATTTTCGATCAGTGACAACAATAGGGGATTTATCCATCTCAGCTTCAGTTTGAAAGGTTTCTGATCTTCTTTGAGAGGGATAACATGTTGTATTGCATCGGTGTCGTACACCTTCAAATCATCGTAGCTCCAAGCGAAAACATCTACGAAGTCCTTCATGAGATTGAAGTAGTCTTGCTTGACCTATGGACTGAGTGTTTTCGATAATTTTATCATTTCCAGGTTCTCCTTAGTCCCGATATTGCAGTCTTCCACGTATTTTTCGCTTGCAGATATTGGGATTTTTAGCCACATCATTTTCGTCAAACAACTTTTACAACGACACTAACCCCTTCAGAATAATGTTATTTTTCAGTTGTATTATGTCCCTTCCCGCAATCTGGTTTTGGAAAGGTTCGTCGTTACTGTGCGCATCTGTGCTCCCATCTTCGTTGCAACAACAATCATCATCAATGTGAGTATTAGCAAACTCGACGCTCATCTGAAGAAATCTTTCTACCTTCTTGTCATCCTCAAACACCTACTAGTATTTGATATTGTCAGGCACTGTCGGCCTGTGCTTGACTTAAATTTCATACCTTTTGTTGGGAAAGATGGGGATCTTGAAAAATGAGGCCGAGGTGGCCAAAGCATCAGTGATCTGGTTTTTCTCCCTCGGGATAGCAGATAGATCATACTATGAAAATTCTTCAAGCAGGTCCAAAGCCAAGTTCCTGTATGCTCTCAACCTAGGGTGTCTTATTTGATATATGCCTTTAACTTGGTTTATGACCAGTTCAGAATCTCCGCGCACTGCTATCCTCTTTGCACCTGATTCTTTCAACACTTTCAGGCCCAAAATCAACACTTCATACTCGGCCATCTTGTTGGTGCATTCAAACACAATCTTGTATGAGCGCAACTTTGTTCCCACTTTAGGGAGGCTTACCCATACGTTGGCCCCGATCCCTTCTTTGCTAACTGTGCCATCAAAACTCATGTTCCACACCCCGTTTTCCACATGGTCTTTCGGGTCGGCGCACTCTGTCGTTTCCTGCACAGTTTTCTCGTCAGCTGTCATGATGGCTGTCGACACTTCCTCTTTGAAACTTAGGTCATTGTAGAATATAGAAGAACCAACCTCAGTGTTGATGGCATATATAGGATGGTTATTTGGTTGCGTCTAGCTGCTTACCATGTATTTCAACAACACTTCTCTGTACAATCGTCTGTCATGGACAAAAATAGGGATGGTGGCATATGACATATCCATCTGCAAAGTGCCCTTTGACTTCACAGCCCATAACCTTGATAGCAGCATGCCAAAATTTGGGGGTATGTCTGCAACGACTACGTCTATAACCATGTTCTTTGAGGGGATTTGCGCCAACGACACAAATAGGTCTTTGATGAGGCCCAAACACTTGAATTTCCTCGAATCAAAAGAGAAAAGGTCTTTGTATGGCCTCGTTATATCCAAACCCAATTCATCCATGATAACCTTTGGCATGAGGTTGTGCGACGTGCTGGAATCCATCATGGCATTATGCAGGATCATTTCATGGACCTTTAGACTAATGTAGAATGAAGGGACGTCCTCGGTATCATTTGTCTCTTCAACACGTAGACCAAAAAGGATAATGGGGTGATCATCTTGAATATTCAAAGTATCGGGGGTCCCTCCCATTTTCAACATTTTGATGATTTTCTCCCGATAATCTCCATTTCTAATAAGTTCATTGAACGGGACATAGATTTTTATTTTGGCCATCTCATGTTCAAAATTGAAAGGGGGACAGACTTTCTCTACCTCTTTTCCGCCTACCTCCCAGCCTACATCCAGATCTTTCTTGGGGACCTTCTCCTTCGACTTAGCCTTCTCCATCACATACTTGGTCGTGCTATCTGACCTCGGTCGGCTTGTGGAAAGGGTGTCTGCTGAAGGTTTCCTTATGGGGTTCGTTTGTTGCGGCTCGACGGGCGTGTCTTTTCTCCGGAGGTTATATTTCTTATGGAACTACATGATAGCGTTCTGATAGCCTTTCCTGAACTCTTCTATCTCCCAATATGGAACATCATATTTTTCGAGTATCATATCATCGTCTGTCTCCAACACGAAGTCGTCATTTTTTCTCATGTACCGATCATGCTCTCTCTTTGTCAAGAACACATGCGGTTTTTTGTCATTGCAACAATGCATCTGGTATTCAAATGCTTGATCGAAGTCCTCATCTGTGTAGTTGTTTTGGAATGGAGGTATTGTCTACTGGTCACCTTGATCCCTATGCTCTTTCTGTTCCCTCTATGTGATATGAGGGACTTGAACCCTTATAAGGTTCTGATTCCTAGGTTGTGGGTCATTCTGTTCTTAGGTAGTAGGTCTATTTCCCATGGACATTCTCTCCATTATCTTCTCCATGGTCTTCATAATCATGTTGAACTTGTCATCTGAGGAACATGATGTCGATGGTTGTGCATCTCCCTGGGGTCTCTTATCGCCTCGGTTGAACCTCGGTTTTATTTTCCCCGACGCCATCATGTTTACTTCAACTTAGACAGAGTTACTCATTATAGCATCTAGACTTATTGATATTCTTTCTCTCAACAACAGGGAAAAATCACTGTCAAAGGAATCTTCTTACCGCAACTATGCAGCCTCGGGGACGACTTGAATTCTACAGGGATTGAGTTGTACACCTTCAAGAAACGGGCTGAGAATTCTTTCACTTTCTCTTCCAGCGCTTTCTTCATATTATTGTAGTGTGTTAACAGTCGCAAATGGTTTTTCTTGTCCCCCCATTTATTCAGGAAATACGTCTCAAATGTGGCGAAGTCTCGAGTGCTCGCGGGCGAGAGGGATTTGAACCATTTTCTTACATCTCCTGAAAGGCTCTGTGCAAATAGCTTGATTTTTGCATGTGCATAGTCCACCTCCTCCAGGTCAATGAAATCATTAAACTAGTCTAGGTGCCTCTGGGCAAAAACACTTCCTTCCACGTCATAGAGCTTGATTCTCTGGCTGTAATTCTGAGGCAAGTCATGTAGTTGGGCTGATAGGATGAAGGGGGAGAATTTGGCACCCATTTCTCTAGGGGGATTCACGTTTTGAGGGATATTATTTGATATCAGGGTTTGGAATTTCTTCGGGTCGAAAATAGTTTCGTCCAAGTTGGTTTATGATTTAGACCTGAAAAGAGTTTGCTCAAAATATTTGTCAAACTCAAGGTCGTCAATTCTCTACACGTCGTCTTTGGGTAAGGACAGGCTTTTGTCTAGGTAGTAGAACAGGTCCAACACTTGCTCTCTATTCTTGCACAGAATCTTCTTGGGGTTGTACACAGGCTCTGTGGGGTTTGGGTCAGGATTTTCTCTGATTTATATCGTCTTCGGAGACAAGGTTCCTGAACTGCGCTACTTGGAGATTCTGGTATTTTTGGACTCGAGTCGCCAGGGTAAGGGTTTCATCCGGTACAAATGTTTGTCCCTCTATTACCCTTAGGAGTCAAACTACAACGTTAGTCATTCTCCCAGGGAAAATCTATTGAATTTCGTCCCCGACAATGACGCCAGAATGTTAGCACTCTGTAAATCTATTCAGCTGATAAACATACGATGAAGGTAACTTTTTCAACCATATTTGAGACCCGAAACTAGCCTTTCGAATGTGGAGAGGGCTCTCTCAGGAGGCACAGTCTCCGTGCGAGATATGGATTTGAAATCAGTGGCTAGATTTAACACCTTTGATGTAATGGGTTCTGGTTATATTGGCACAAGAAAGTAAGACTTTGGCTATGGAGTCGATTTGAGGAAATGACATANCTCCCGATAATCTCCATTTCTAATAAGTTCATTGAACGGGACATAGATTTTTATTTTGGCCATCTCATGTTCAAAATTGAAAGGGGGACAGACTTTCTCTACCTCTTTTCCGCCTGCCTCCCAGCCTACATCCAGATCTTTCTTGGGGACCTGCTCCTTCGACTTAGCCTTCTCCATCACATACTTGGTCGTGCTGTCTGACCTCGGTCGGCTTGTGGAAAGGGTGTCTGCTGGAGGTTTCCTTATGGGGTTCGTTTGTTGCGGCTCGACGGGCGTGTCTTTTCTCCGGAGGTTATATTTCTTATGGAACTACATGATAACGTTCTGATAGCCTTTCCTGGACTCTTCTATCTCCCAATATGGAACATCATATGTTTCGAGTATCATATCATCATCTGTCTCCAACACGAAGTCGTCATTTTTTCTCAAGTACCGATCATGCTCTCTCTTTGTCAAGAACACGTGCGGTTTTTTGTCATTGCAACAATGCATCTGGTATTCAAATGCTTGATCGAAGTCCTCGTCTGCGTAGTTGTTTTGGAATGGAGGTATTGTCTACTGGTCACCTTGATCCCTATGCTCTTTCTGTTCCCTCTATCTGATATGAGGGACTTGAACCCTTATAAGGTTCTGATTCCTAGGTTGTGGGTCATTCTGTTCTTAGGTAGTAGGTCTATTTCCCATGGAAATTCTCTCCATTATCTTCTCCATGTTCTTCATAATCATGTTGAACTTGTCATCTGAGGAACATGACGCCGATGGTTGTGCATCTCCCTGGGGTCTCTTATCGCCTCGGTTGAACCTCGGTTTTATTTTCCCCGACGCCATCATGTTTACTTCAACTTAGACAAAGTTACTCATTATAGCATCTAGACTTATTGATATTATTTCTCTCAACAACAGGGCAAAATCACTGTCAAAGGAATCTTCTTACCGCAACTATGCAGCCCCGGGGACGGCTTGAATTCTACAGGGATTGAGTTGTACACCTTCAAGAAACGGGTTGAGAATTCTTGCACTTTCTCTTCCAGCGCTTTCTTCATATTATTGTAGTGTGTTAACAGTCGCAAATGGTTTTTCTTGTCCCCCCATTTATTCAGGAAAGACGTCTCAAATGTGGCGAAGTATCGAGTGCTCGCGGGCGAGAGGGCTTTGAACCATTTTCTTACATCTCCTAAAAGGCTCTGTGCCAATAGCTTGATTTTTTCATGTGCATAGTCCACCTCCTCCAGGTCAATGAAATCATTAAACTAGTCTAGGTGCCTCTGGGCAAAAACACTTCCTTCCACGTCATAGAGCTTGATTCTCTGGCTGTAATTCTGAGGCAAGTCATGTAGTTGGGCTGATAGGATGAAGGGGGAGAATTTGGCACCCATTTCTCTAGGGGGATTCACGTTTTGAGGGATATTATTTGATATCAGGGTTTGGAATTTCTTCGGGTCGAAAATAGTTTCGTCCAAGTTGGTTTATGATTTAGACCTGAAAAGAGTTTGCTCAAAATATTTGTCAAACTCAAGGTCGTCAATTCTCTACACGTCGTCTTTGGGTAAGGACAGGCTTTTGTCTAGGTAGTAGAACAGGTCCAACACTTGCTCTCTATTCTTGCACAGAATCTTCTTGGGGTTGTACACAGGCTCTGTGGGGTTTGGGTCAGGATTTTCTCTGATTTATATCGTCTTCGGAGACAAGGTTCCTGAACTGCGCTACTTGGAGATTCTGGTATTTTTGGACTCGAGTCGCCAGGGTAAGGGTTTCATCCGGTACAAATGTTTGTCCCTCTATTACCCTTAGGAGTCAAACTACAACGTTAGTCATTCTCCCAGGGAAAATCTATTGAATTTCGTCCCCGACAATGACGCCAGAATGTTAGCACTCTGTAAATCTATTCAGCTGATAAACATACGATGAAGGTAACTTTTTCAACCATATTTGAGACCCGAAACTAGCCTTTCGAATGTGGAGAGGGCTCTCTCAGGAGGCACAGTCTCCGTGCGAGATATGGATTTGAAATCAGTGGCTAGATTTAACACCTTTGATGTAATGGGTTCTGGTTATATTGGCACAAGAAAGTAAGACTTTGGCTATGGAGTCGATTTGAGGAAATGACATAGAAAAATGACTCAATGACAATGGTGTCTTGCACCTCTCTGAGTTGTATTTTTATCCATGACACTTTCCCTTCACGACCTTGCGCTGTTGACGCTTCCATAGTCTTTGTCGCTAGCTGCCGCCTCAACTCCATGTTCTCCTGGTAGAGTTCAGTGATAGTTAAGTTTTCCTGCTTCAATTATTGAGATGGATCTTGATCATTCTCTCTTGTGGTATCCATTTCCCTTGATTTTCTCCTGCTTTCGCGGCTCGATCCTCCAACCAGCTCCAGTCGGATGGTGGGCATGAGTGCACCGATATGGCACGTGGCGCTTCTGAAAATCGGGCTTCCATAGCTTCCTTGTTCTTCCTTGGCCTACCCCTTCTCCCGGGTATTTTCTGTAGGGGAGACGAGGCTTCCACTATCTTTCCTCCCTACGCAAGTCTTCCCACTTCAGGTTCCGCATGGTTTGATCTGATCATCTCTGTGGGTAAAATGATAACTCCTTTTGCGTCCTTAGGAATGCCTACTATAGGTGAGAACGACTCCCAGTCATTTTGGGTCTTGGACCTGGAAATTCTTCTACTTCGCGCGCCTTTCCTCATGCTTTGGGAGGTCACCATGGCGCGAACAATATGTATTATGTGCATGGTGTATCCGACAAATGTACAGGGAGGGAAATTTGATCAACCTGGACTGGCAAGGGAAATTGCAAACAAAGTCCAGACCTAGTTTCATGACTGAAATGAGTGTCAAGCATCTGAAATTTATAACAAGTCAAGAAGAAGGAGGAATCTTGTCGAAGAACAGTGAATTCATGGCCACAAGATGTTTTGAATCGAATTGCATATTTTCCATGGCACATCCCCACGTGTAGAATACATGCGATAATGTTTGCAGGGCATGCATGATACAAACACCGCGCTTTTTCATTCCCTCAGCCTTTAGGATGAACTGATAATAGCTTCTGCACTTGCCGATGTGATTTCCATTAACTAATTGACTTGACTCGAGTCTTTGGAAAAGACATACCCGTACCACTTACACAAGTTTTGACTATGATATCCCTTTCTATTTCCAAGGGCCAACTGACCACTTGCTAACTTCGACCCCACGGTGCTACGTACCTGAATTCACATGTTTGGGTGCATGGGACATACCCCGAATAAAACCGACTCTAAATGGAAAGAAAAATAGTGGTGCTAACAGGAAGCATGGTATATTTTTAAAAGTAGGGAAGTATTGTTATGAGTTTATATTAGTTGAGGTATGACACAATGTGCTAGAATAGTCTTATGATGGTAAAATAGTAATGAGATACATCGAGATGGCTGAAAATTTTAACCCTGTCTTGAATGTAGTTAAATTGCGCCCCGTTTAGCTGGATTGAACACAATGCTCTCATTATGGTTTCGTATAATGTATGACAGTGCAAGTTGGATTTCATACAATGTTGGATTTTATGTTTGGTCGAAGGTTTAGAATTTTTTTATTTTTGTGCATGGGTTCCTATTGCGCTTGTGGCACTGTGGCGACATGATTCCTTAATATTGGATCATTGTGTGCGTTGATCAAGAAGAGCATATGATAACTTGTCTTAAGGTCTTTTGCCTCCTTATGTGGATTATGTTGTTTATTGTAATTGAGGTTTTGTACATTGTATTGTAACATTTAATGTGATTGTCTCTCGCTCGTAGGGAAGGTTCTAGTTACTTGTGTCATTTGATGTTGTTTTGTTTTCTTGATTTGATGTTTCCTTTTAGCTTAGGAGGTGTGGTCTTTCTTGTGTCAGGAAGGATGTAGACACCTCCTTGTTCTTCAGAATAGTCGCCAGCCTTGAGACCTTAAATGGTCAAAATTGATGGGAACCTGGGCTTAAGCGTTGCTTATGTGTCCTAGAGATCCTAACCTTTGCAGGGTAGGACAGGCGAGTAGTCGTTTTTATTCTTCATCTTATTGAATGACGTATGTTTCTTCAAGTTGATTGATGTGCTATTATTCTAGGTCGTTATGNCATGTGCATAGTCCACCTCCTCCAGGTCAATGAAATCATTAAACTAGTCTAGGTGCCTCTGGGCAAAAACACTTCCTTCCACGTCATAGAGCTTGATTCTCTGGCTGTAATTCTGAGGCAAGTCATGTAGTTGGGCTGATAGGATGAAGGGGGAGAATTTGGCACCCATTTCTCTAGGGGGATTCACGTTTTGAGGGATATTATTTGATATCAGGGTTTGGAATTTCTTCGGGTCGAAAATAGTTTCGTCCAAGTTGGTTTATGATTTAGACCTGAAAAGAGTTTGCTCAAAATATTTGTCAAACTCAAGGTCGTCAATTCTCTACACGTCGTCTTTGGGTAAGGACAGGCTTTTGTCTAGGTAGTAGAACAGGTCCAACACTTGCTCTCTATTCTTGCACAGAATCTTCTTGGGGTTGTACACAGGCTCTGTGGGGTTTGGGTCAGGATTTTCTCTGATTTATATCGTCTTCGGAGACAAGGTTCCTGAACTGCGCTACTTGGAGATTCTGGTATTTTTGGACTCGAGTCGCCAGGGTAAGGGTTTCATCCGGTACAAATGTTTGTCCCTCTATTACCCTTAGGAGTCAAACTACAACGTTAGTCATTCTCCCAGGGAAAATCTATTGAATTTCGTCCCCGACAATGACGCCAGAATGTTAGCACTCTGTAAATCTATTCAGCTGATAAACATACGATGAAGGTAACTTTTTCAACCATATTTGAGACCCGAAACTAGCCTTTCGAATGTGGAGAGGGCTCTCTCAGGAGGCACAGTCTCCGTGCGAGATATGGATTTGAAATCAGTGGCTAGATTTAACACCTTTGATGTAATGGGTTCTGGTTATATTGGCACAAGAAAGTAAGACTTTGGCTATGGAGTCGATTTGAGGAAATGACATAGAAGAATGACTCAATGACAATGGTGTCTTGCACCTCTCTGAGTTGTATTTTTATTCATGACACTTTCCCTTCGCAACCTTGCGCTGCTGACGCTTCCATAGTCTTTGTCGCTAGCTACCGCCTCAACTCCATGTTCTCCTGGTAGAGTTCAGTGATAGTTAAGTTTTCCTGCTTCAATTGTTGAGATGGATCTTGATCATTCTCTCCTGTGGTATCCATTTCCCTTGATTTTCTCCTGCTTTCACGGCTCGATCCTCCAACCAGCTCCAGTCGGATGGTGGGCATGAGTGCACCGATATGGCACGTGGCACTTCTGAAAATCGGGCTTCCATAGCTTCCTTGTTCTTCCTTGGCCTATCCCTTCTCCCAGGTATTTTCTGTAGGGGAGACGAGGCTTCCACTATCTTTACTCCCTACACAAGTCTTCCCACTTCAGGTTCCGCATGGTTTGATCTGATCATCTCTGTGGGTAAAATGATAACTCCTTTTGTGTCCTTAGGAATGCCTACTATAGGTGAGAACGACTCCCAGTCATTTTGGGTCTTGGACCTGGAAATTCTTCTACTCCGCGCGCCTTTCCTCATGCTTTGGGAGGTCGCCATGGCGCGACCAATATGTATTCTGTGCATGGTGTATCCGACAAATGTACAGGGAGGGAAATTTGATCAACCTGGACTGGCAAGGGAAATTGCAAACAAAGTCCAGACCTAGTTTCATGACTGAAATGAGTGTCAAGCATCTGAAATTTATAACAAGTCAAGAAGAAGGAGGAATCTTGTCGAAGAACAGTGAATTCATGGCCACAAGATGTTTTGAATCGAATTGCATATTTTCCATGGCACATCCCCACGTGTAGAATACATGCGATAATGTTTGCAGGGCATGCATGATACAAACACCGCGCTTTTTCATTCCCTCAGCCTTTAGGATGAACTGATAATAGCTTCTGCACTTGCCGATGTGATTTCCATTAACTAATTGACTTGACTCGAGTCTTTGGAAAAGACATACCCGTACCACTTACACAAGTTTTGACTATGATATCCCTTTCTATTTCCAAGGGCCAACTGACCACTTGCTAACTTCGACCCCACGGTGCTACGTACCTGAATTCACATGTTTGGGTGCATGGGACATACCCCGAATAAAACCGACTCTAAATGGAAAGAAAAATAGTGGTGCTAACAGGAAGCATGGTATATTTTTAAAAGTAGGGAAGTATTGTTATGAGTTTATATTAGTTGAGGTATGACACAATGTGCTAGAATAGTCTTATGATGGTAAAATAGTAATGAGATACATCGAGATGGCTGAAAATTTTAACCCTGTCTTGAATGTAGTTAAATTGCGCCCCGTTTAGCTGGATTGAACACAATGCTCTCATTATGGTTTCGTATAATGTATGACAGTGCAAGTTGGATTTCATACAATGTTGGATTTTATGTTTGGTCGAAGGTTTAGAATTTTTTTATTTTTGTGCATGGGTTCCTATTGCGCTTGTGGCACTGTGGCGACATGATTCCTTAATATTGGATCATTGTGTGCGTTGATCAAGAAGAGCATATGATAACTTGTCTTAAGGTCTTTTGCCTCCTTATGTGGATTATGTTGTTTATTGTAATTGAGGTTTTGTACATTGTATTGTAACATTTAATGTGATTGTCTCTCGCTCGTAGGGAAGGTTCTAGTTACTTGTGTCATTTGATGTTGTTTTGTTTTCTTGATTTGATGTTTCCTTTTAGCTTAGGAGGTGTGGTCTTTCTTGTGTCAGGAAGGATGTAGACACCTCCTTGTTCTTCAGAATAGTCGCCAGCCTTGAGACCTTAAATGGTCAAAATTGATGGGAACCTGGGCTTAAGCGTTGCTTATGTGTCCTAGAGATCCTAACCTTTGCAGGGTAGGACAGGCGAGTAGTCGTTTTTATTCTTCATCTTATTGAATGACGTATGTTTCTTCAAGTTGATTGATGTGCTATTATTCTAGGTCGTTATG
>JZKD02S0553003.1:89168-100892 GCA_000966675.3 Picea glauca
GGAAAAGTAGATCTCTAAAAGAGATGGCATCTTGCATGCTACATGCAAAGTCACTTCCACAGAGATTATGGGCCGAAGAACTTAATTTTGAAACCTACATTAAAAACATATCTCCCCATAGATATTTCAAGGATAAGACCCCCCTACGAGGCTTGGAGCAGCCTCAAACCGAAAGTGACCCACTTTCCTCTTTTTGTTTCACGTGCATGGGCCCAGATTCCCTCTGAAAAGAGAAAGGCACTTGATCCACAGAGCACAGAGTTTATCTTTGTTGTATACCCCGAGGGTGTGAAGGGATACATACTTATTGATCTTTCCTCGGATTGGCTCATCATTGAGCAAAGTGTCCAATTCCAGGAAAGTATCTCACATGTACCTCAACAGCTGCATGCACCTTTATTCTTCCACCTATCCGAGATGATGAGCATGAACATGTCAACTCTTCTTCAGACAAGAGTTCTAATTTAGAGGATTTAGTTGATCTAGAGACAGAGTTAGTATAGTTAGATGCATATTCAGTGCATCCAAATGCAGATGCAGAGCTAGAGAAGAGGCCCAAGTGGGCCCATACTACTCTTCAGGCTGAAGGGGATCTTGCTGGTGATCTAGCCAACACTAGGAGGACTCAATATGATTTCGAGGAGCCTCCTATTGCACTCACTGCCGCTAAACCATTTCCCTCCAAGCATATTTAATTGGTTCAGTCTTCAGATCCATAGTCTTATGGCGAGGCTGTTGTAAATCCATTTTGGGAATCTTCCATGCAGGATGAGTACAACTTCCTCCTCGAGAACCAGACTTGGGATCTGGTTCCCCTTCCTCTAGGAAGGAAACTTGTCAGGTGCAGATGGGCCTACAGGACCAAGAGCACAATGGATGGACATATTAGCAGATACAAAACCAGGATAGTTTCCAAAGGATTTCAGCAGGTGCATGGCATTGACTATGATGAGACCTTCAATCCAGTAGCAAAGACGAATTCCATACATTTGGCAACATACATTGTGACAACCAAGGGATGGGAAGTCCATCATATGGACGTGAATAATGCATTTATTCACGGTGATCTCTTTGAGGAGATATATATGGAGAAGCCCCATGGATTTATGTAGAATTCCTCTTTGGTATTTCGACTAAAGAAATATATTTATGGCCTCAAGACGGCTCCGAAGGCATGGTATGCCAAGATGGACTCCTACTTGTTGTCACATAACTTTGTACATTGTAAATTAGACCTGAATGTCTACATGCTCAGGACGACTGACTCACTTCTACTCTTAGTTCTGTACGTTGATGATTTACTGATCATCGGTTTCTCGACTTCACCGATTGCTACAATCAAGAGGATTCTACATGACAAGTTATTAATGATGGACATGGGTCTGCTACAATTCTTCCTTGGAATTGAGATCAGTCAGGATGCATCAGGCATCAAACTGTCTCAGACGAAGTATGCACGATATATCCTTGAGAGATTTCACATGACAGACTGCAAGTCTGCTCCGACTCCTTTCCTATCAGGACTCAAACTTGAGGTTGGTGGGGACACTCCACTGGTTGACAACACACTGTACAAAAAACTAGTGGGGAGGTTTTTGTATCTCACACACTCCAGACCAAACCTCTCCTATGTAGTTGATGCAATTTCCAGGTTCATGAAGGAGTTACATGAGCTACATTGGAAGGTTGCAAAGTGTAGCCTTTGATAAGTACATGGAACCATCACCTTTGGGATTCATTATGCAACAGACTCTACATTAGATCTCATCGGGTTCACTGATTATGATTGGGCTGGCGATAACACTGATCGCAGGTCCACATATGGTTACTCACTCAGCCTTGGTTTTGGGCCTATCTGTTGGTCAAGCAAGAAGCAGGCTGCTATTGCTCTATATTTAGCAGAGGCATAGTACAGAGGGGTAGTTAACATAACCATTCAGGCTATGTGGCTACAACATTTTTCTCACTGAGTTGGACATTCAATTTCATCAACATATCATCATTTGGTGTGAACACCAGAGAAATTTGAAGTTCTGAAGAGATCCAGTTCAAAGGCAACAGATGAAGCACATAGATATCCAAATGCACTACATTTAGGACTTAGTACACAAGGGTATCATAGACCTACAATTCTGTCCTTCAGCAGAAAAAACGATAGGCATCTTCACCAAGACCTTCACAGAGCAGAATTTCTATTCTCCACAAATTTGTCTTCGAGTGAAGGACACAATTGCCTAGCAACTATTATTTCTTCTTTTTACATACATTGTACATTTAGTGGGGGTTTTCCCATGAGGTTTTCCCTCATTCCTCACTTTATTTCAATGTATTTTTTGTATTTGGGTACCTAACATGGCCTCATTATTGGGACCCATTCTTTATTTTCACCATAGTGATGTTCAGTGGGGGTGTTGGAGTTACTTCACACACACCTAGGATTTATTTTTCCTAAGGTTTTTCCTATGTTTATTAGTCTTTATCCAGTCTACTAAATTTTAGGGAGAATATTCCTCTAGGAGAATATTCTCTTTAGTTTTCACTTCAGTTTGACTAGTTGAGTGGAGTCTAGATGCTGCATTGGTTTTGTCACTATACAAAATTGGTATCATCACTAGCTAATGCACATTGTCCTTGCGATCATCACCAGGATAGCGCATTACCCTTGATTTTGTAATCTCCTCCTCACTTCACTCTGTTTCAGTCAGTTAACTGAGGACTAGTAGACTACTTAACTCAGCTAGGTGGCATTTCACTCTCGTAACTTCACGAGAGACTAGACTGGGTCGCACTTCACTCCTGTAATTGTTGGTTTGTGTCCAGATCACTCTAGACCACCACTATGGTGCATTGGATTCAACTCTAGTGCAGATTGGTTGAGTTATATAGAGTATATCATGTGCAAATTATTTAATATTCGTACGGTTAATGAGAATTCTTCCATTATTTATCTCTTGCTTCTTCTTTCTCAATTTCTCTCTCCAAATGTGTGTGGTATTTTCTATCTATATCTATTCTGTGCAGGTTAAATACATTTAAAAATAGAGTAGTAGAGATATTTGGGATGCGTGTTTCTCCTTTGTGTTAGCGTCAGAAGTCACTCCTGGATTGCTAGCAGGAGCAGAGCCTGACGCCCATCAGTTTTATGTCACGATGGTTTATAGATGAGATGACCGAATGGAAGCCAACTCAAAACAATATCATTCTAACTCCAAAACTAGGTCAGGCATTCATAGGTGAGTGAGGTCTTATATAAACTTTAGACAGTGAGTTGTAGTAAAGGGTGAACAGGTGGAAGACTTATATAAGAGAAAAGAAGAGGTCTGTCATTAACTTCGAGTTTCTAACAGGCTGTGGAAGAAGACGTCCAAGTGCAATATCATCTTACATTCAAAGGCACAAGCCATAGAATGCAATAATGCAACAATAAATCTTTTATCATAACATAATTGCAATAATTCGCGCGAATCAGTCAATCACGAACTCTCTTAGCATGAGACAAAAATTAGATGGAGTAAGAAAAACTGTCTGTCATAAAGCAAGAAATATCATATGCAGATGCATAACCAGAGAACTAGAGTCTGTGCTAAAACTTTACAATCGGGAGCTCTGCTCTACCATCGATACTTACAAAATACAAAGACTGAGTCTATATACTCAGGAAAATTCACCTCATAGAGGCGTGTCCAGTCACCCAAAGCTTGGTGTCCCTTCAGTCAAACTCGTACCAATATCTTTCTTTAAGTGCCACCTTAACTATGCATGGCTCCTATAAGGAGGGTAGCTGAGCCATTAAGTGATCGGCTAGCATGTCCAGACTTCTTTGTCGAGTTGAGGACTTCGGCATGGCTTCTTTGAGAAAATAGATACACAGGACCTCTGCGAGCAGGCGGCTCGCCAAACCCTCCTTTCCCCTCACTTAATGAATGAAAGGAGGTCTCAACCACCTGCTCTTACCGTCATTTACTCCAGGCAAGAAGCAGTATGGAGATCAGATCCGACAGCGCCTGGAGATTGCGACGATCCCCTCTGTAACTAAACTCGGCGCCTTTGGCCTTCTTTATGCGGCTCCTTCCTCTAACCAAGTGGCCATGGGCTGTGACCATGTGCTTCTTTCCAATGCACTTTCGGCGTTCACGAATGGGAAGGAGCTATTTCTCCAATTTGAAATCGCAATGAGCGAAACGCCGAGATGGCTCAATTTGGTGCCACGCGTCCCTCTGAGATCTAATGGTCTTGAACTCACCCGACGCTGCTGTGGGCCCGGGTTTGGGACTCTCCCAACATCTCGTGCATCGGAACATGATGGAGCTACTTTTTTCACCTTGGAGTCACGATGGGTGAAACGCCGAGATGGCTCAGTTTGCCGCCAGGTGTCCTCTTTGGATGGACGGCTGAAAACGCTTCGCGATACCGTGGGCCCCACTTTCTACACTTTCGGTGCTATCGGGGTTCGGGGTTTCGCGATGTTGAACAACATGAAACTCTCACCCCACGAAATCCCGAACGCCAAAATGCCGATGCGGCTAGATCTTGCGACACACATCCTTAGGATGAATGGACGAGGGGGAATTCGATATTCAAAGGGGAGCCTCCCTAGTTTGCAGGCTCGCTTGAAGTGACTTAGTGCTAGGACCATGGGCATGACTTCCAAGGTGCTTTCGGCATTTCACCGATTGATGATTTCAGCTGCAACGAATGGGAATCTTCTTGTTTCCCGAAACTCTGATCCGTGATATGCTGACAGGCTGCCACCTGTCCCAGTTGGATCGGATGGCCCAAGCCTGCTGTGAAATACAAGAGTTGTCCCTTGCGCTAAACCTTGGGAAACTCGGTAGCTCCGAAAACTCGGTGACCGTCAATCTTCTTTGTAAATAGATCTTGGATGCTACTGACGACATTTTTCCCGCTCGCTTGACCCGCTACTTGGAAAAATAGGGATTCTCCCGTGCTGCACTTGGGCATTTTCTGTGCAATCTGCAGACCTGGGTGCTTCTGCGCCTAATGACAAAAATAATCGCTAACACTTTGGATCGAAGGATGAAATACCTTGGATTTTTTCTGAAACCGAATGATTATAGAGTAAATTATTGGCATTGACTACTCTAGAAATTGCAGAAGAAGATTGGACATTGGACGAGTAGATTTCTCTCCCTAGGTGGTAGACTGGTTCTAGTCAACTCTGTTTTACAAAATATGTTGGTTTATTGGCTCTGTTTAGCAAAGGCGGCTTTGAATATTATTGATAACATCAGTAAAATATTCTCTAGATTCCTATGGAAAGGTGCTAAAAAACCCATTGGGTTTCATTTATCCATTTGGGATTCGATTACAAGGCCAAAGGATTTGGGAGGATGGGGAATTCAGAACTTGAATGGGTTTGAAAAAACACTGGATCCAAAGTCCCTTTGTGGGGGGTTGTTTGGAATCTATCCATGGCGCAAGGTTTTGATCAAAAATTACTTGAAAGGCGTTGAGGTTGTATTTTGGCTGTGCACTGATAATAACAAGTTTCTTGTTGCTTCTAAATTTTTCAAGAATTTTATGGGTTCTTTGCATCTAGTGAATAGGTGGCTGGCATGGTCAGCTGGGAATGGGACTAGGGTTCATATTGGACAAGACCCTTTCATATGTTGTTATCACATGTACAAACTGCCAGATGCTCTAGTTCGACATTTGAATGACCTACATGTATACTCCTTGGCACATATCACATACACATCTTCTTTAAATTCTTCTAATACACAAGATTGGATTTCAACAGTGGACCTTGGATTGGAGGGTGAGTTGGCTATTGAATGGTCTATCTATCTGGAAATGTTAATAAATAGTGGTGTTACTATTGAAAGTGATGCAAACCTCTTAGTCTAGACATGGAATAATTCATGGGGAACAGTCACTGCCAAATTATCTTATGATGCTCTTACAAATCAGGATGTGGTGGAGGATCCAGTTTGGTGGTACCAAGAATTGTGGAAAGTTAGGCCTCCATACAAGTTATTTCTCTTTATGTGGCTCTTCTTAAAGGATCGTGTCCTCACTGGGGTAAATTACAAGCTCAAGGGGGGTATAGGTCCCTATGTTTGCACTCTCTGCTTGAACGAAGAAGAGTATACAATGCATTTGTTTTTTCAGTGTTCAATTTCATAATCTATCTGGGAAAATGTCTATAATAAAATAAAATTATATGGATCTTGGAACATGCCTACTTTAGAAAGAAATATTCATAGCTAGTTTATTTCATCTACTAGACACAGGGTAGTTCCATTTATTTTTCTCTAAGGAATTTGGCATTATAGGAACAAAATCTTGTTTGAGGATTGGGCTAGGAATGATGTGGCCACCACCTCAAGAATAGTGTTGGCTATCAAGAATTTTCCTATTCCAAAGAAAGGTGAATGCATTGATTTCATTTTGAACCCAATTTATTTTGATAATAATCCTATTGGGTTCTTTTATGGTGCTGCACACAGAGGCATTTATGGTGTAGGAATTGTATTGAAGTTCAAAACCAAACATTTCTTCAAAGAACATTTTTTTGTTGGTGTTGGCACTAATACTAAGGAAACACTTCTTGGATTATGGGCCCTCCTCTCTATTGAAAATGGATGCCACATTGAATATTTAATTGTGGTTGGTGACTCGAGGTTTTTCATAGAATGGATGGATGGGAAGTCTCAACTGGAAGCACTCAACTTAAGGCCATGGAAGGTGAAGATTCAGGAACTAAAAATTCAATTCAGATGGTCGAAGGGTCTACATGTCCATAGATAGTTGAATTCAATGGAAAACTACCTTTCAAAACCATCACTGGAGAAGAATCCTGGGTGGCTCCATTTCGAAGAGGTCTACAAGGATTCTCTGATAATCTATGGTCAATTTTATATCTTCTAAGTCTAAGGATAGTGTGTTTCTTTTGTTTTTGTCAAGAACATCGTCACAATTTTGTAAATTTATGAAAAAATAATCTTTTGTAAGGTTTATTATCAATGAGGACATTATTAGAGACTTATAATTATATGTTATGTCACAAAATATTATGAAGGAAATAATTATTTTTGGATTGTCTCAAAGCATAATTAGACTTATCTATATCTTGGGAAGTTTTGGGAAGTTTTCTTTGATTCAATATTGAATAACAATGAAATTTTTTTTTCCAAGGGAAACAAAATTTAATCAATGTAATAACACACATATAAACACATCAATATTTTCCTTAATATAGACACACTATCTTAGCATTGGAACACTTATTTGAGAGAATATCTCAACTACACACCAAACTAGGAGCTAACAAGTCAGAGAGAATCTCTCATAGCCAACTAATCTATTAACCTCTTGGAATAAAAAGTGTTAAAGTAGAGACAAAGTTTACATTACAATGACCAATACAATAAAATCCACAATCTTCTTATATGATCAAATATCACACATGAGGCTATAAGATAGGTAGGACTTAATAATTCCAATACTCTCCCTTAACAAGTACTTGTAATAGGAAGTCTTTTATGTACATGGCTCATTCAACTTATTGATGGAATCCCCTTGGATGTGCAACCGATTCCATCAACATTCCAAGAGATAAATATTGCAACGAATGCAACAAATCTTTGCTAACACTTGACCCTTGAGTCTTACCTCATTCTGACACACATAACAACTTGTATACAGATTTATGATCCCATATCATCACCCTGAGTCCACAACC
Source organism: Picea glauca (assembly GCA_000966675.3). Classification (NCBI taxonomy): domain Eukaryota; kingdom Viridiplantae; phylum Streptophyta; class Pinopsida; order Pinales; family Pinaceae; genus Picea; species Picea glauca. Next base: position 96,874 of record JZKD02S0553003.1, read on the forward strand.
AACATATAGTCCACTCATAGATAATTCAACCAACACATGACCACCTCATCCAAGTGTTATAAAAATCCTTATATAGGTGAATATAATCCCCCTTTGGGGAAATTCAATAGGTGGTCATTTCAAATATTCAACTCAACTATGCCATATGGAGATGCAGCAGTTTCCCTAATGCTCAAGCAAGATCTAGTGGCTAGTTCAACTTATGTACTCAAACATGAGGATGCACTTCCAAATGTTCTATTTAAGTTTCACTCACATATTCATCATATAGACCAAACCTCCCAACTTGGACACACCATAATTGGGGTCATCTAGTTTTCATCTCGGACACACCAAGATATCCTCCATTCAGCTATGACACACCAATAAAACTATCAAATCGAACACAATAATAAATTTATCTATCTTAACTCAAACACACCAATCCATATGATGCTCATCTTGAACACACCAAGAAAGCAATTAAATCAGACACACTAAGTAATCCTCAAACTATTGGTATCACAACAGATGAATCTTTTGACACTGACTTTCATTGTGACACACACAATAATGAATCTACACATTATGATCCATTTACCAATCCCAGACATGCATAGGAAAAAATGGATTCCATATTTGTGTAGATCCAAGATTCTGTGACACACATGAAAGCTTAGGATCTAGAATAACACCATTGCTTTCTCTACTACAACTGTGATTTTTCTATCCAATATCACACTATCCTCAATAACCAATTGGCTATAAATCACTATTCCATTACATGGATCTATGACACACAATAAATTTGATTAACATAACACTACTAGAAACACCTCTAATGAAAATCGCCTTCAAGAAAAATGACTCCACATAAGATGGTTACAGTAATTTTTTTTCGTTCAAACTATGTAAGTCGTAACCAGGGAAAATTTTAAGGATATGATATTTATCGTAGAGTTTATAAAGGTAAGAGAATATTGTATTCAATGTCCATTTTAAGTTTGGAGAGTCATTCATTTTTTTCATGGAAAAATATACCAACCTTGCAAATAATTCCTTATTGAAAAAAATCATTAGGAGAAATTTTCTAATTACATTATTTACAATGGTCGAATATTTATGACAAGTGTTTCTTGTGTTGGGTAAATATTGTCACTCTCAATTTTATCAATGTTATATCTAATATACATATTCTATTGCAATTTACTTATTATATGAGTGTTTCTCGTTGTAGTATTACATGTGCACGTTTCAAAATATTAATATAGGATTGGACACCCATGGATATTGCTATGAATAATATTATGAAATAATTAAATTTCAAAAAATACCCCACTCCCAATTGAATCAAAGACAACTTTCCAATACATATACACTCAAAGCCATTAAAAAATACTCATTATGAGATTAACATGTAATTTATGGGAATTGAACCCCGATGGGAAGATAAATATCATTCCTCACAACCATCCAAGCTAAACCCAATTGACAATTTTTGCTATACATAACAGATAAATCAACTTACTTATATATGTTCTTTAAATTTTTTATGATTTGTTTATTTTTTTAAAAATTTGAGTTAAGTTAAAGAATTGAGTCCAACTCCAAGTTGAAGATCTCATTGCATTCAAACACAAGTAGTTTGGTCTTCATCAACGTTACAAATTTGATATAACCAATGGTAAATGTTAACAAACAATTTGAGTGGATCTTGTGCTTGAATAAAAGTTTGAAGAAAACATTTTACAATTTAACACCAATGGTGGGAATCTATGTTATATTTAAAGAGAAAAGATATATATATACTGCGCTTTTGGCTTCAACAAGCAAAAAAATCATTTACAAGATCTGATCCTCCAAGAGTATCCAATATTATTTAAGAATCGATACGTAGCGAATATTCCCTAAACTTTGAGATGCACAATCACGGATTTGGAAAATATATTGAAAAAACCTATTATGTGTTCATGTAAAATTTTTAAATTTAGGCAAAAAATATAAATATGTGCATAACTATAATCATAGATTAGACTATTTAAATTTTATTTTGAATATTGTAAGGCCTGTGGTGCCAAGCTCGGGTGCACACACTTCTGCCACAAACCGAAATGGAGGGAATTTGGCAAGAAAGACACTCGGTGCAAATGAGGAGATCAAATTCTTAGTATAGGGGAGATTTGGGGTTCCTTGGGTGCATGATACGCCAAGGGGAAACTCCACCCGAGATGCCTTGTGACATAAGTCAAACAACGGGTGGTTTGATGAAGGGTTGAGGGAATGAATTGGGTGCTCCACCAACAAAGGAAAATCGTCTAAGGCATGGGAGGTGCACTTAGTAGAATTGGCTTGACTCACCTAAGGGGCGCACACAACCAAGACAATGAGTCGGATACACAGATTGGTGGGTCGACCAAATGATATAATAAGGTGTTCAGTGGGTCGACTTGGAAAGAAGCCTGGACATGCCCATATGAGGATTCGACCCAACCTTGTGAAGGGGAATGACTTGGAAAACCACCAGTTCGAATCACCCGTTAGAAAAGAGATGCGACAAATGGATGCCTATAAAGGAAAGAGGGCTCGCAACCAAGAAAGTAGCTTGGAAGAAAAGGAGAGAAAGAAGAGCTATGTAGTTCAGAGGCAGACAAAGAGGGAGAGATCTGTCAAGGAGCCAATTCACTCCACTTGGGAGGACTTGTGTTGCCTTGAGGTGGATTCGGTAGACAAAGTTGGGAGAGCTTCTCTTGGTCCAATTTTGGGGAAGCCTGGAAATTCAGGTCTATTGGAAGCATGTGTGAGGCAGAACCAAAATCTGTGAAGTCTGCAGAAATGAAGAGACAACAAGTCTATAGTTGAGGGAATGTTTGAGGTGCACCGCAAGAGGTTTCAAAGATGATTGCGACAAAGTATTAGTGTGAAAAATATGTTTATGAGTATCTTAGTGAGGTTAGGCGATTTGTGTGACTATGTTGAATTTGTAAACCGAGCCAGTAGTTCTCATATCGTAACTATTTCGAAATAACAAAGACTCAGTCGATTGTTAGGCATAGTTTGTGTCGCCCACACTATATCCGTGTTTCTTTTGTTTGTTCATTCATTCTCTTGGGATTTCATGTTCATCGATGTATACTTAAAAATGACTAAGTGTTAGATGTATTAACAAATGTCTAAGTATACAAGACTTGCACTAGAGTAGGAATTTGACTCATCGGTAGCCTAGAACGAAGTATGTGTATGCTCTAGGTGAAGAGGCGTAGTCCGAAAAAAGTAAACTTAGTGTTTCCAGGTAGCCAAGAAAGAAACATTTCAGTCTCTCACGCCCTCAAGAAGTGAAAGATCACAAGATTTATCTATGTACACTATAGGAACGTGACAAATACAAAAATGAAAAAATTAGCCTAAATTTCTTTTATTTTTTTTTAAATTTAACCAAATTGGAAAATTTTCCCTTATAAAAAAAACATTGAGGTACACTACATCCAAAAATGCCCTTTACAACCAAGGAATATCCATTTTTTTATAGTTCTCAAATCTTTCTTGTAGGCCAACTCCAATTAACAAACACACCATTAAGTACAAGAAATAATAGATCCATAGTCTTAGGAACTCTCAAATGCAAAATATTGGACTAGTTCACCATCACATCCATTCTCATGGAAGGCTCACCAAAATCCACACACATGATGAAAAATCTAGGAACATTATTCAAAAATCCTTCATGTGACCTCTACTCCAAGAAAAACTCAAGCTCCACATAGAGTGATCAATATTTTGATATACATTTCCAAGAAAAAGCTCAAGAAATTTTGATCCAGGTGGATATTGGTGACCACCCACCTATTCCAACTGGCTCCTCGTGTCCGTTTTTGTTCATCACGTCTTTATGTACTGCTTTATAATTGTGAGTTATACACTTCTGAGGCTTTCTGAAGCCTCACACATTCTCCAGGTGGAGACGAGTGGCTTCTCGCCTAATCCAACTAGATTATTTTGTATGTTTTCATGTCAGCACATCTTGTTGTACTTTCAGGGTTGTT
>JZKD02S0553003.1:120117-131505 GCA_000966675.3 Picea glauca
ATTGGCAACTAGGTTGCCAGCACGCGAACAGTCACCAAGCGGGTACAGTCGAAAGTCGGGTAGACCACAATGAGCAGGGTATCAAGCCCGAAACCTGTCAAGGGTATCGAGAGAAAAATGTCCAGAAGACAACCGAGGACCTCTAACGGATTCAAGACCCACGAAGCCCCGTGGAAAATGAAAATGATGGAATCCCAAAACAAGCCCTCTATATGTGTTCTCCACTACGATTGGTCCGACTTTGGAGGGGTTATCTCCGCTACCTTTCCGCACGCGACCTCGTGTTTATCCCCTGTGTTAGAGCGGGGTCCCGGATAACTTCCACGAAACTGGACTTAGACACTCCCTATCTCAGACTCTAATGTTTGGTTTTGAATGGCCTTGAAGAGTTTCCTCTCCAACCTAATTCAAGGCCCTAGTCCTGAACTAGTTTGTGAACCCTACAAACATAAAAGTCTAGTAGATTTTTAAAATTAGTGTTTCTTTTATGGATTTATCTTATGTCAAGGGGTATGAGGGTGAAACTGATGATGTGTAAAGATGAAAGAAAAAATGAAAGAAAAAAGCTGGAAACAAAAGACTTTTACTAAATGCAAAATTTCAACAACTTTTCACAATTTTTTTTTTTTCCTAAGATTTTATACAACAAACTTAAAGGAATTTCTCTTGACTACAAGCTACTTATGATCTAAGTGAATTTCAAAAACTTACGAAACAAAAGACTTTTCCCTAGCTAATGATGCAAAAACACACCTTTCAACCAAAGAAGAAAATGAAAAGAGATTTTTTTTTTATTTAAGTTCTAGTAAAGCAACAAAGGGAAAATACCGACAAGCAAAAAATCAAGAAAAACAAATTCTGGCTTAAAGCTCATATCGCAAAGAATCAAAGTAAAGAATCACACAATGACAATAAAAAAAACAAAGACTCTCACGCTTGTGTAAAAACCATAAAAAAAAAATATTTTTTTATTTTCTGTCAACTATTAACTGAGAAAAAGCAGGCTAAGGGTAAGATGACCTAACCTATTGACTGTTCAAACCTAGACTCAAACAACTGAGACAGAAAGTGTGTACACGCGGGATGACCTTGTACAGGCCACGTGTATATCTAAATTCTAAGGAAAAAATATGAAAATAGGCAGTCCAGACTAGGAAGAGGCCTCTAGTATTGATAACCAGGGTCCCTTGAAGGCTTGGATTCTCTTTCTAACAGAAAAGACAAATAATGTAAGGAATAATAAGGAGAAAAAAAGAAATCTGAGATAGGACTGTGAACCAACAAGACTCAGACAGGATTCCAGAAAACCCCCTGAGAATGTGTAATTTTGACAAGGAAGAGGAGGACTACCTCTAGGGTTCTCTGAACTCCTACACGCTACTTCTATCTCTACAGCTAGTGTTCACACACGGGCTGTTAGAGGATAGGGCGCGGGTACACACGTGCAGGTCTTATGCAGGCCGCATGTACCTCTGTGTGTCCAAAAAAATACAGTCAAGCAAAAGTCAGGGAAAGCTGGTATGGAAAACTAGACTCCCTGCTAGCTCAGACCTTACAGAAAAAGATAGGTAAAGAAAAAATAGAAAACCTAATTTTTAAACTACCCAAAAACTTAAATAAATATAGGAACCCTAAAGAGTATTCTCCCCAGTACGGTCGCCAATTCTGTTGCTGGGAGAAACACCCTACGGACTAGCAAACTAGGGTCAGACTTGCATGCAGATTTTGATCGAATAGAAACTACTTTTCTTACCTACAACCCAAGATTTAAACCCGTTTTTCACAGTAAATGCATGGAAAAGGACCACCAACCTTATTACCAGCATTCGATGTAGATCCTCCATTTCTCTTCGATTACTTGCTTGCACTGCTCCTTCCACAGATGACCTGCACTCAAGACAAATAACAACTATGCATGCCTACTACTTCTATACTCAAGGGTTAGAAATCAAGCATAAATTAATCAAACCATAGACAATTCATGCATTAGGATGGGAAAAGTATTCCTTTTATTACTGAAAGTGAATCAACTTACAAAAAAGCTGAGACAGGCCACTACTCCTTGAACCTGATCCTGGGCTCCTCTTCTTCTGTCCTTCAACTGCTTTGTGTTAAATCTCCTTTGGCATGAGGAAAGGCTAAAGGGTTGGGACAATGGATTACGTAAATGGGCAGAGTTTCTTCCCTATATTTTTTCCTCCTCCAAATGGTATCCCTACCCCTTCTTTTATAGGCTAGAAGGAGCTAGGGTTTTGGACAAACCCTCGGCCATACATGGCTGGGAGTTTCAGTTAACTGACCCATAGCTTTTTGTTCCATCATAAACTTTCCTTTTTTCGTGCTTTCTTAGGTACACACGGGCTGTTGTGAGTCAGCCAGCGTACACACACTTGCATTAATGGATTAGGGCATGTGGGCCTTGACACAAGAGGATTTTCAAAGAGTTGTTCAACAGAGTTTTGACAAGGAAGGGATATGAGTTGGCCTGATGCCAGGTAAGCATGTGTGGTGCAATTTAGGGTTATAACAACATGTATTTCTGTACTACTTTATAATTGTGAGTTCTACACTTCTGAGGTTGTCTGAAGCCTCACACATTCTCCAGTTGGAGACGGGTGACCTATCGCCTAATCCAACTGGCTTATTTTGTATATTTTCATGTCAGCACATCTTTTTGTACTTTAAGGGTTGTTTTGGGGCCCTAAACGTTTATTTGGCTCGCCACAGTCAGATTATAGACAGAGTCACAGTCTAATGGAGAAATGTGTATTTCTCTTAAATACCTTTCAAACAGGCTATCACGCGCCTAAAATAGAGGTCGTATGCAAAAGTTATGACCTTAGGAAGTTGAGGTACCAAATTACACCAACTTACCCATAGGGACCACATGAGTTTTGGCGTTTCACCTTCTAGGGTTAGGTTTTTGGATTTCTAGGGTTTTGGCATTCATGAGTAATATGAAAAGGGCCTATGGAGCCTCATTGTATTCCATTATACTTAGACGGATGTGCGTAGTGGCCACATCTCTCGTCAAAGATAGCTACAACCATTCGAGCAAGTTTCATTTATATAGTTTTACAGTTTCAACCTATTTCATTATTTAATAGAAGATATTGTTCACTCAATATTTGTGTTATTGTTCCTATCTCTGTGTTTATTGTATTCAGTTTGTTCTGCTCCCAAATTCGGATCAAATTTGGTTCTTCAACAAGGAATCATGTTCCTTGAAGAGACATTAAGGATGGGTATAGACCTTGATAGACAACTCAATAATTAGGTATCTTGGGGGAAAAGTCACCCACCGAGTATTTAACATTCAAAGGAACTACCACTCATGATTTTTGCAGAGAAAATAGATTAGAGAGTTCAGACCCAAGCACAGAGAAACCATAATGCCAAGAGAGTTATAGTTTGAGTGAATCCATGCCAAACATTTTGGAAAGGTATCCCTTTCAAGCCATGATGTCCACAGTGATGCTAGAACATAGCTCTGAATAAGGAGGTGATAGAACAATAATAATCAATCAATAAGGATAATGGCTTCTGCCATTCAACCTGAAAGAAATTCCAAGTGACAAAAGACCAACACATTCTTGAGCCTGAACTATCAACCAACATAAGTATTAGAGGCCCTCTATTAATGAGGGTTCCCCAACTAAAATATGTATAATTCAACATATAAAATTAGGAGCATTTCCCAGAATTATGCTTTGACGCATACACACAAGTGATTATAGGGGTAGAAGGAAAACAAGAAGTGGTATTCAATAAATAGGAAAAACCTGTCAAGCAATTACGAATAATTTCACTACTGGATTGCCCACATTTTGGGTGTATCCAATCCATCAATTTGTGCATCTAATTCTTACTCAGTCGATTATATGTAGGGGTCCTCCGAATCAATAAGCCATATCACGTTGACATCAACACAATGAACCAAGAATCAGGCCTTTCTATAGAAGGAGATGATTTCCCTGATGCAAAATGGCCAAGAATGTTGAACTTGAGGACATGTATACAAAGTATGGTACATGAAGAGGGTCAATAGGATCGATAATCATAGAGATAAATGATGCTAGAGTTCAATTCACCACACAAATAGTTTCCTACAAAATGTTGCGCAAGTGTCACAAAGATGAGTTCCCAAGGGGGGAAGTTATCTTCAGAGAGTGATGCGTTGATGGAGTTATGATGGATTGGGAACTATAGTCACTGAACGAATCCATACAATATTTCTTGGAAGCGTATGATTTCACAAGGATTTTCACTACAGTTGGGTGTTACTCATGCTAGACATGATAGTATGGAAGCCACCACTAGGCCACAAGTATGATGCACATGTCTCACCATCATTCTCTGTGAAAACCTTCCTAGAGCTATAATCAAACAAATATAGGAAGATCTAGGTCGTAAATAACACCTCTTTCGAGTTATGGTTTACAACACCGACCAAAGCGACTGCGGTAATACTCCTCATAATGTGAAACATCATAGACATGTATAAGGACTACCTCTTGTTTACTTGTACTTTCCATAATTTTTTCATCACCCCACATGTAGATATGAAGGTTGAAACATGGATGTTCCCTTTCTATATCACCAAGGAGTAAATTCAATAGGTCTTCACCGAATGGCCAACCAAACTTCATCCCACACCAAATGACGACGAAGAGAAATTAGAGATGCAAACTAAAAGGAGGAAAGAGAAGAAAATGGTATAGATATCCCAATAGAAAGGGAAGGAACTTGTTGAAGAGAAGTAATATGATGAAATATCCCAAGGGAAGAGAAAAGGTTCAATGGTTCAGCGGTCATGTGTATAGGATGCCAAGAAATATGACGAAGGGAAAGGGCTCAAACAAGAAGATGCGAGAAAAACTAGCAAATAATCCACCTATGAAGAACCAATACACACCACTTAAGATAATTCCAAGCCTTAAGACTATAGAACATGAGAGCACACCAACTCCACCACAACAGAATAACACCACACCCATCGAAGAGGAAATCCCCTTACAGTCCATTGTGCACAAAGTGTTTCCTGATCAACATCGAGAAAACGATATTAACATCAACACTCCAGCGCAAGTGTCAGGGTAGACCCCTACACCAGTCTTGAGCATCGTTAGGGTTCTCTAATCCAATTTGGATGTAAAACACATGTTGCATAGAGAGTCACCACAAAAGTTGGAAGAACTCTATAGTCAACTGGATCTTTCTCCAACAACCGAGACTGTGTCCCAAGAACAACAAGTCATAGAAATAATGACAATAACAACATCTCCACGTAGCAGTACCCATAGATGAGTTTTTTATTCATCCCATTGGCCTTCAAAACCATTGATCCATCCACTACAACAAAACCTCAACTATTACCTTATGCTGAGTTGGAGTTTGTCTAGGTGCCTTTGCAGGACTTGCAAACCTATATGGATGAAATCATGAATGAACTATGGGACAAACACCGCATACTCAACCATTCCTATACATAACTACAATAAAATAAGGATAAATAACTTGCAGCGGATAAAGAAACTCAAAAAAAGCATGACCAAGAATGAGTTTCCCACGAGGAGATTGAGGTTGCACATAAGGAGATAAAATAAATCCACAACACAAAAGTGATTGTGCACACCTCATTGATCAACACAATGGATGAAGTCTACATGCAAGACCCAAGCATAGCCGCAGACATTTCGAACCTCCATGTGCCGCGTAAACTTGGAAAAGTCAAGGAGATATTCTAGTACTTTCAAGAAGAGAACTTAGAGCTTCGAGAAAAGTCGAAGTGCACTCCCCAAACATGCGAAGGGTGGTTGCAATAGAAAATTTATATTGAAGAAAAGGAACTCAAGCAGCGATAGGAGAATTTAGAAAATTTCTCAAGGTAGTCGACTATAGATGCAATCTCTATAAACACCTCTAGAACGCCCCTGAAATCAATACTGTTGACAACTAGATCCATGCAACTGAAGCACAGATCGAGAAAAATAAGCAGGCAATACCCTCCTTGTCACTGGAAAAAATACAAGAGGCCATGATAGTAATTACCATCCAACTTTGGGAGACTTCATCTTCCTTCAATGAACAACAAAATATTTTAGGCATCATGCTTGACGCAATGGACAAAGCCCTGTTGCACTACTACAAAATTTCATATGTGTAAGAAAAGGAATCCCAAATCGTACAACTGGGGGAGCAGATAAACCTACAATGGAGACGATAAAAATAGGTTATATGGAAGATTTTTTCAAAAATATAAAGGACCTGACATATATTTTTGATGAGATGATGGCCAATTAAAATAATTCATCGTAGAGCTCATCAATACGATACCCCTTCCATTCATATATGTGGGAGAAGGTGAGCCCACTACATTTTATTATTGATAGCGGAATCTGAAAGAACATAACCTTAGCAGAGGTCGTCAAGCAGTTATATTTTCTTACAACATCACACCCGCAACCATACAACATCGGGTGGCTTCACCAGGGACAATATCTAATGTCATCCAACAATGTTGTTTGTCCTACGACATGAATTCCTTCAAGGATGAGGCACAATGTGATGTTTCCCAATTGGAAGTATGTGATGTTCTTTTAGGATATCCATATATGTGTAAGTGTCATGTTATTTATGATTCTCAACGTCATAGTGTCATTGTTACTCTGGGGGATCATCTCTAGAGGGTACCATAGGTAGTTTCGACTAGTGTCATGTAAAAAAAATGTTGAAAATTAATCTCTCATACCTGAAATTTTAGCCTCTTCAGAATACAATCAGAAGGTGAAAAAAATCACACTACGACCACTACAACCTCAGCCCAAGACCTTTCTATTTAGAAAAATTAGGTTGAGAATATTGTAGAAGATCCCAAAGACATTCTTGTTTCACCTACATGGGTTCCTCCACACTTCCCAGTCAAGAAAAGATATAACAAAGCCATTGATATCTCTATTGGCCACAAGCCTTTTTAGGTGTTCTTGGGGTTCCAACCATTAGGCCCCATTGAGATAGCTCCTCATGTTTCATCTTCCCCAACAGATTCCTTCCACACTCAAACCAAGGTATATCATGTAGCTATATTGGTTGGATAGATCCAACCCCTCCAACAATAGGTTCATGACATCCTTCAACAAGCTAAGCAGGAAAACTTCTTCAAAAAGGCCAACGACTCACCAAAGTTCAAATTCATCAAAATATTCCTCATATTTTAGGGGAACTTGACACAATGGGGACCATTGMTTCATAAGGGGGGARGAAATATCYAGGTGGATATTGGTGGCCACCCACCTGTTCCATTGGCTCAAAACAAAATTTTCCACCTTGGCAGTCTTTCTACGGTTTTTTGGGTCCTAAACTTCTARGGTCATTTTGAGGCCTTAAATGACATTTTTTTGATGTTTCAGGGCCTAAGTGAGAATGATAGCCTTTGGCTTGGGCCTAGTCAAAATGTGTACTCCTTCGCTAGACCTTTCCAACAAGGTATCGAGTACCCTAAATGGAGATCATATGCAAAAGTTACACCCTCGGGAATTTGATGTATCAACTACCCTCAATGAGCCCACAAACCTTTTGGAATTTCATCTCCTAGGTTAGTGTTTTGGATGTATAGGTATTTATCATTAATTATTTAAGTTAAAAATGTCTTTTGAGTCTCATTGTAATGACACATTCTTGCAAATGAGTGTAGTCATCACATCTCTTCTCAGAGATAAGCTTCCACCATTCTAGAGAGTTCATTTCACTCTGCATTTTTACAATTTATACAACTTTCATTCATTAATAGAAATTGAGTATTATTATATCTATGTGTTTATTAAAATATCTCTGTGTGTTTATTTGTAATATCTCCACCTTCATTTCGTTCTTATCATAATTTGAATCGTCACATCCCTGCATTACTACACTTATGCACCTCTGCATTTCCAATAGTTTTGTATCTGTGATTGTGACAAGCGACATAATTTGCAAAATATGTCACTGATTTATGGTAAATTGATTTGCTTTGATTTGGGAGGAAAGGCCACGCATATAGAAGCAATGAAAAGAAAATGTATCACTTATCTGTAGACTAGTCGATGGTTTTTTATTATGGCTATTTTTATTCAAACGGTAGTTGATATATGTGTAAAAGACATTTTAGCGGATTGGCATCATGCTCTTGGATTTGGGGCAATCCTAGCTCTGTGATCTATTTATCTTTGGAAAATTTTCTAGTCAAAATAATTTTTACTTGGCCACTTCTTAGGTTGGATGAAAGGTTTTTCTATATACATATCTCTTCCATCCGTTGTTAAGAACCAAAGATCAATATAGCATAGAAAAACCTTAGAAAAATTACTCAATGCCTTTAAAAAGAGATAATTTCAGATAATAAGCCTCTTCGAGGAGGCAACCTCCTTTTACCCCACTTAAATGTTCAAGTACAAGATGATTCAAAATGAAGATGTCTCCTTGGTATATATAGGAGACTAGGAGGTATANAGAGATTCTAGTACTTTCAAGAAGAGAACTTAGAGCTTCGAGAAAAGTTGAAGTGCACTCCCCAAACATGGGAAGGGTGGTTGCAATAGAAAATTTATATTGAAGAAAAGGAACTAAAGCAGGGATAGGAGCATTTAGAAAATTTCTCAGGGTAGTCGACTATAGATGCAAGCTCTGGAAACACCTCTAGAACACCCTTGAAATCAATACCATTGACAAATAGATCCATGCAACTGAAGCATAGATCGAGAAAAATAAGCAGGCAATACCATCCTTGTCACTGGAAAAAATACAAGAGGCCATGATAGTAATTACCATCCAACTTTGGGAGACTACATCTTCCTTCAATGAACAAAAAAATATTTTAGGCATCATGCTTGACGCAGTGGACAAAGCCCTGTTGCACTACTACAAAATTTCATATGTGTAAGCAAAGGAATCCCAAATCGTACAACTGGGGGAGCGAATAAACCTACAATAGAGACGATAAAAATAGGTTATATGGAAGATTTTTTCAAAAAGATAAAGGACCTGACATATATTTTTGATGAGATGATGGCCAATTAAAATAATTCATCGTAGAGCTCATCAATACGATACCCCTTCCATTCATATATGTGGGAGAAGGTGAGCCCACTACATTTCATTATTTATAGCGGAATCTGAAAGAACATAACCTTAGCAGAGGTCGTCAAGCAATTATATTTTCTGACAACATCACACCCGCAACCATACAACATTGGGTGGCTTCACCAGGGACGATATCTAATGTCATCGAACAATGTTGTTTGTCCTATGACATGAATTCCTTCAAGGATGAGGCACAATGTGATGTTTCCTAATTGGAAGTATGTGATGTTATTTTAGGATATCCATATATGTGTAAGTGTCATGTTATGTATGATTCTCAACGTCATAGTGTCATTGTTACTCTGGGGGATCATCTTTACAGGGTACCATAGGTAGTTTCGACTAGTGTCAAGTAAAAAAAATGTTGAAAAGTAATCTCTCATACCAGAAATTTTAGTCTCTTCAGAATACAATCAGAAGGTGAAAAAAATCACACTACGACCACTACAACCTCGGCCCAAGAGCTTTCTATCTAGCAAAATTAGGTTGAGAAGATTGTAGAAGATCCGAAAGACATTCTTGTTTCACCTACACGGGTTCCTCCACACTTCCCAGTCAAGAAAAGATATAACAAAGCCCTTGATAGCTCTATTGGCCACAACCCTTTTCAGGTGTTCTTGGGGTTCCAACCATTAGGCCCCATTGAGATAGCTCTTCATGTTTCATCTTCCTCAACAGATTCCTTCCACACTCAAACCAAGGTATATCAAGTAGCTATATTGGTTGGATAGATCCAACCCCTCCAACAATAGGTTCATGACATCCTTCAACAAGCTAAGCAGGACAACTTCTTCAAAAAGGCCAATGACTCACAAAAGTTCAAATTCATCAAAATATTCCTCATATTTTAGGGGAACTTGACACAATGGGGACCATTGCTTCATAAGGGGGGAGGAAATATCCAGGTGGATATCAGTGGCCACCCACCTGTTCCATTGGCTAAAAACATAATTTTCCACCTTGGCAGTATTTCTACGGTTTTTCGGGTCCTAAACTTCTGGGGTGATTTTGAGACCTTAAATGACATTTTTTTGATTTTTCAGGGCCTAAGTGAGAAATATAGGCTCTGGCTTGGGCCTAGTCAAAATGTGTACTCCTTCGCTAGACCTTTCCGACGAGGTATCGAGTACCCTAAATGGAGATCATATGCAAAATTTACGCCCTCGGGAATTTGATGTATCAACTACCCTCAATGAGCCCACAAACCTTTTGGAATTTCATCTCCTAGGTTAGAGTTTTGGATGTATAGGGATTTATCATTAATTATTTACGTTAAAAATGCCTTTTGAGCCTCATTGTAATGACGCATTCTTGCAAATGAGTGTAGTCATCACATCTCTTCTTAGAGATAAGCTTCCACCATTCTAGAGAGTTCATTTCACTCTGCATTTTTACAATTTCTACATCTTTCATTCATTAATAGAAATTGAGTATTATTATATCTATGTGTTTATTACAATATCTCTGTGTGTTTATTTGTAATATCTCCACCTTCATTTCGTTCTTAGCATAATTTGAATTGTCACATCCCTACATTACTACACTTATGCACCTTTGCATTTCCAATAGTTTTGTATCTGTGATTGTGACAAGTGACATAATTTGCAAAATATATCATTGATTTATGGTAAATTGATTTTCTTCGATTTGGGAGGAAAGGCCACGCATCTAGAAGCAGTGAAAAGAAAATGTATCACTTATCTGTAGACTAGTCGATGGTTTTTTATTATGGCTATTGTTATTCAAATGGTAGTTGATATATGTGTAAAAGACATTTTAGCGGATTGGCATCATGGTCTTGGATTTGGGGCAATCCCAGCTCTGTGATCTATTTATCTTTGGAAAATTTTCTAGTCAAAATAATTTTTACTTGGCCACTTCTTAGGTTGGATGAAAGTTTTTTCTATATACATATCTCCGCCATCCGTTGTTAAGAACCAAACATCAATATAGCATAGAAAAACTCCTTTTATCCCACTTAAATGTTCAAGTACAAGATGATTCAAAATGAAAATGTCTCCTTGGTATATATAGGAGACTAGGAGCTATAATTACAACTAATGGCCTAAAGCCGACATAAACAAAATAACATTACTAATATAATATGCCCCAATTAAGGGGTAATGAGACAATATTATGGATTAACATGCCCCTCTCCTTGAGACAAGTGTTGTCCGCAACGCTTGAGTAACTCTAGATGCTTCTGTATAAAAGACTCATCTTCCCAAGTGGAATCTTCAGCCGGTAGTTTCCTCCATTTAATGAGATACT
>JZKD02S0553003.1:137973-169001 GCA_000966675.3 Picea glauca
TGGTGGATGTCTTGCGAAATCAATGTTTTTGTAATTGTTTACGAAGCAGATAAAGAAATCACATATTTTTATATTTTCTGTTTTATAATTTAAAATCTAAGAACTCAAAAAGATAGTAATACAACATAATCTGAAAGAAGAACAGAATAATAGTCACAACCAATTTAAACTGTCTTATTTCACTAATGAATAAACTAATAACAAAAATTGAATGTGAATAAAACTAACCTGAGATTAGTCTCATACTGTGTTTATATCCCTATGCAATCTAGACTTCAAGCTATCTTTCCTGTGAGAAAAATCTGTAACAGGCTTGTGCTAACATCTCCAGAATAAACTCAAGGTGTTTTTGGGAGCAAAGATTTAAGAACAGAGTAATAAACATATAGATTCAATGACCTTGTAATGATGAATGTTTACAGTAAAAGAAATTTTAATGTGAAGCATTCATTTGATACATCAACTTAAAATGAAGCATAAATCATGATATTAAAGTGAAATAACGATCACAGATATAATATATGAAACAACAAGTTATGGACAAAATTTAAAGCACTGAATAAAATGAAACATTATATGCTAATAAGGTTAAAGTTGTATAACATATTGATATTCCATAAAGTAAGAGACAAAACATAAATGGAACAGTGTCACGTTGGTCTAAAGTCGAAATGTGAACAACTTGTCCATATAGTCTTGGAAATTACATATCCATAATGTGTTCCAATCAAAGATGCCTTCACTAGAAAAAGTGAACAATGTTTAAAGTAATTCTGGATCCAAATAATCATATCTTCCAAAATCAAGTAATATTACAAAAATAGTGGATTTGAAACCACTCATAACAGAGTTGGTTTATTCAAAAATAAATCAAAGTTTTTTTAAAACATAAAGAAGGAGAAACTACTAATCATTTAGGTGTATAATTGAAAATATTTCTTCCAAGTAATGAGCAACATGATCTCCCATTTCCTAAGAATAGCAAAACCAATTTTATATATTAGAAAAACAATTGCTAATCACTAATTATTATTATTAAAAGGACTGGCTACAGAATCAAAGATTCTATAGCCTGTCTTAATTTTGATAAATGAAATCAAAACTCAAATCTACTTATTTAGACTTAGATTACAGGAAACAATGAAATGAAAATAAAACGTTTTACCATTAAAAATCAGCTAGAGAGGGATCAATCAATTCAGAGTTTATAATTGCTTTGACACTGGTCTTATTCTTAATGACTCTATTTCTGAATCTCTTGATTTGTTTCTTCTCCCTTTCTACATGTTCCTTGAGATCAAGGTTTTCTTGCTTCAACAGATCATTTTGAGTAGTCAAAGTTTTAATTCGGGCCTGTAAGAGAGGGACATCGGTATAGTAATGCTCTACCCAACAAAGGAAACTATCACAGGGTACCGGGGAGATGGAAGATCAACGCAAGACACAGTCGACCAAGGGTGCTTCAACCTTGCCTGTTGTTTTTTCTAAATCATGGCTGATACCCAAAAAACCCTTTTTACCCTTAAGGCATGGGTATAAATTGGTCACGAAATCATATGGTTCGACATGGGTGATGACCTCTTTCTTGGAACACTGCATTTCGGCATCTTCCTGTGCTAGGAAATCCTCTATCTCACGATCTGAAACCTCATCAATATCGATCGTATCGATCGAGCTCAGATGAGTATCCTTTCGGTTCCTTAATTTTCTATAGATTAGGCGACTGACCTTCTTATTCTTGAAACCCAAATCCGTGCACTGTTGTTTTGTTCCTTTACAGAGTTTCTTGACATCAGACTTAACATTAACGTTCAAACTGTCATCGTTCACAGGCACACAAGGGTCATTTCCTTTCAATTCATTAGTCGCTTGTTCTGGAGATCTTACAAGCGAAAACCTACGCAGTGATCCTTTATCTAGAGGTGTTTTATCAGTAAACTTTGGTCCATTAATTAAATTAACAAACTGGTTTTCAACCACTTGCTTGTCTGAGTTAGAGTTTTTTGTAGGATCAACCTGGGCGAAGCCATTCCTCATAAAAAAGGTCTCCCAACTGTCACCTATGGTCGACAGATGATACATCAACAAGATTTTCACCAATCCATAGTGAAACAGGCTCGAATCGACACCTTGTCGGTTGTATCATTTGGACATCTTATAAAGACTCATCAATAATTAAAAGGGCATATCTAAATTGAAACCTATGAAGTTCATGAGAAAACAGATATGGTAGAGAAAAACCAATCCATATCGACCTTCGCACGTAACAAATTATTTCAAAATTAATAGCAAACTATGCCATCTAGGTTTTAACAGAGCGATAGGAATACCTTTGATGCAACAAGTGGTTTTATGAGATGCCATAAACAGACTCCACAAAAATTCTGCTATTCGAGCGTTTTTAAACCACCTCTCACCCTTTGATGGAAGTCTTGTTGCTTTGCTCACGAATTCCTCGGTCAATTCTAACTGTATGTCTCCAATCTTAGCTCTGAAACCATAAAAGGTTTTACCAAAGGCTCTGTCCACCTGAAGATCATAACCCTCGATTTTTTTGAGGAATACATCCCAGCCATGACTCTTTAGGTCATCGATAGCATCATCATGGGATAATAAGGCTTCGCATATGTTCGACTCTATGCAAACGACGGGTGCCATGACCACTGTAACAAGGATGCAACAAAGATTACTCAGAATAGTTTTAGGTTCCAATTGTGAGAGAAACATAAACAGGTCTGAACGGAGAGTGGAAAGACAGAAATAGCAGAGCCTGTGTGTCACATACCCACTAAGGAAAAAAAAAATTTCGTCAAATTCTCGAGGATCAGAATCCCCAAAATACCTATGGGAGTGTTAGCATAGTCTAGTTCCTTTCTTGTCCATCTCCATGTGATCGTGGGTCATGACCACAGGCCGAACAAGTATGGCGTTCTTTCTCTCTTCGTGACTCAGCACTACCAGAGTGTCGAGTCTTTCGACTCTGCAAACCCCGACACGACGAAATGACGAACCCGGACAAGGCTAGCGAGTGGCAGGTTTCCTCCTTGAGGTCTTGTCCACATGACCCTGTCCCATGTCTACGCGCTTAAGCCAGCCAATCGCTTATCGACTTTTTGCGATTCGGGGAAATGCGATGCATAACTTCCCTTTGACACTTTTCGCTACTCGCAACCTCGCAGGTTGAAGTGTCGAGCTCTCGTTCTCTTCTTCTCCGAAATCTCGAGACGCGAAAGTCAACAATGGTTGACTTCCTCTTCACACTTCTCACAACTTGCAACCTCGCAAGTTGGAGTGTTGAGCCTTCGTGCTCCTATCTCACGAATCCCTGAGACGCGAGAAGTCAACAAAGTGTTGACTTCTTTCCGGGCAACGCGTGCCCACCTATCAATCATGTGGGCCCCACCTGATGGATGTGCCACATGTTCTCACGAGCCTCGGCTCTCGGCACTTCGCGACTTATACGGTCGAAAGTGACCCCTTCCAACCTCTGAACCCCCGAACTCCCGATATACGATATCACCACGGAGTTCTGATCCAACGGTCCTCCCGTTCCTGGATCCAATGGTTCATATTTTTCTCCTCGCCACTTCACACTTCGTGACTTCATGAGTTGGAGCACCCAAATCTTGCGCTCTCTTCTTGCGAAACCCCGATATGTGAGATCCTGAACTTAGACCTCTTCGAGACTGCACCGATCCTAACCGCCTTGCAACTCTGCAAGATCCAATAACTATCGGTTGTTCCCCAATTCTATCTCGAGGTGTCTCCACCATCCATACAACTTCTCCCATGGATGATTCTACGACTTAAATCCCTCGCAACTCAGTGCGATCCAGCAACCCACGACAATTCGACACTTCTCCATGAAGTCTCTCTGCTGTCTGTTTCTTCTCTCTTCTGCGTGCGTCTGGACGTACTTTTTCGATGACCTAGATCTATTTCACTCCAGCTGATCTAACGACAGTTGTAGCTCCTCCTTGAACATGCGCTTCTCTTCCTTATCCTTGGAATATTTCTTAAGTATCAAAGGTCTCGGCCTTTGCTTCTCCTCTGCCACCTTTGCAGCTAAGGCTCTGTGCACAAAATGGCACTATCCCTCCCGAGCTTCTCTTCTTTGAAACCATGAAAGATTTCCTTGACCTCTGTGATTCCTACAGGGTCTGTGTACACAACAAGGTGCTGCCTATCCTCCTCAGATGGACGATTGCGATTCTCTCGCGACTTCACCACCCACGAAGTCGAAAGACTTCCCTCTATGACTCCCAATGTCTGAATCCCCAATATGGGTGATTTCACGACACATGTCCTCCCTCCAATGGACGACTCAGGGTCTTTCGCTATTTCGGGACTTCTGATGTCGGGTGCCCGTACTCTCGTCCTCCGGACTCCCGAACTCCCGAACGTAGAAACCCCGATACAAACTCCTTCTTGGGACTTTCACTTCTGCTGTTCTTCGCGAGAGGTTTAAACCTCGCACAACTCTTGACAGATCCAACGTCTGTCGACTGTTTAGACCAAGATCTGATGGCTCAAACCTGTCTCTCCATTGCATCGTTTTGACGCTGCCTAGACACGAATCCACTGTCCATATCCTTTCACGGACCTTGGGGATCTATGGTCCCGATTTCTTCACTACTCATGAAGATAAAGGAAAAAGGGTTAAGGCATTTAATGCCCTTGTTTATTCCTTCAATCTAACGGTCGTAAATGACCGCAGACCTTCTGACAGGTTCTTATCCGTTGATCGATACTTATTCTTCGAATCCTCAAGGGATTCTACGACTTTTGCGCCTCTGTAGAGTCTTTGCACACAAGGTGCTACCTCTTCTGAGCTTTTCAAAAGGGGTGTCTCCATGGGGAGATTTAACTAGGGTATCACCTGAGATGGATAAGGGTATAGATTTCCCGAGAAACGGCTTGAATTCTGAATTGATTCACTGTGCGTATATACATATAAATCTATTTATAAACATAAGCCATACATGGCCCTTTCATTATAAGAATGCAACCACCATTTCTGAATCAAAACACTACACAGGCAGTCTTATACTCAAACCATTCATAAAACTGCACAAACTAAGAGCATATATGTCAGCATATAATTTTCACGATGCAAGATGTAAAACACTTATCAGAAATAACACCAGAAGTGAGTGCAACTGCTGAGAGGGGTGCTCGTTTCCACCCAACCGTAGGCTCAACGATTTCGATAGGATTTACCACTAGCCACCCCCGAGCTGAGACCATGATGTTGCGAGACTGCGTCTCTATTTGCCAGTGACCGAGAACGAGGGTTACTCTCCCCCTTCTCTACTATCACTCACTCTGTATTTTCCAGAGTTCTCTTCCTCCCCCCGCGTCTGCCCCCTTCTCGCTTCTCCCTCATGTCTTTTTTTCCTCTTGTGAAGTTGCGTGTGGCGCGATTTTCCTCGCACTGGTCAGGCCTGATGGCTCTACGGATGGGTGGTTCAACCCCCCCCCATCCCTCATTACTCATGAGGAACCATTTACCTACCAATCCTAGAGAGTCATTTAATTCGGGGCCAGCGAGCCGCTCTTGGTTCTCCGGGCCAGTGAAGCCCAAATACGGTATTGGTTTCGATGGAAGTTAACGCCACCCTTCCAGGTGCCTTCCACCACCTTTCTTCAGCCATCGTGGTCTCTTTTTCAACATATCCCCTCTCAGCAGTCCTACAATATATTATTCACATTCATCGACCTTTTTCACAAGGTCCATTCACATCACACATTCACATTTTTTAGTTTGCCACAGTTTTTGGCCAGTATAGTTATTTTTACAAACAGGGGGAAACAAGGTGTTACACTGTGGGTTATCATAACTCGGATAGTGAGAGTGAAAACCAGAGGATTCATTGTATTCCTTACCATCTCTCGTGATGAATGCCAAAAACTACAAAGTACAAAACCCTATGCAAATAATGAATAGCTTCATTAATGTTTTGAGCCAGCAAGGTAAGGTGAAAACGTGAGTATAGAAGGTATGTACTCATTGGCATAAATGTTGATACGACCATTAAACTTATGAAAAGAATATCAAATAATTAACCAAAGTTTTTCATGTACTAAAACAATTCGACAATGAACTATCGAACTATTGAATTCATAACAACCATATTAAAACCAAAAAAATCGAAAAATGGATCAATCAACCATTTCATGAGGTTTTCATTTTAATTATATATGGATGGTATTTTAAAGGATATTTCTAAGGCACAAAATTATTAAACCAAACCAAGTTTTATGTTTAATTCATGCTTATAGTCATGAATTAAAAATAAAACAAACGAAAAATGCAAACAATAAAAATTTAATAAGGTAAGGTTTAATCCAACATTCGTTTCGAAACTCAAAAATGTTTACAAATTTGAGTTGATGGCAGCTACAAAAAAGTGTAATATCTTTCGATCGTGTTAAATATCAAAAATCATATGTGGCTGCCAACAAATCCCCAACAACATATGAAAATGCATCCAACCTAAGAACAACATTGATTTGCAGCACATGCAAAATAACACATTTCTCCCTAACTTTATATGTGCACTATCTCCATACCATCAAGCAACTGCAAAATAAGAAGAAAAATATACACTGACAATAGGGAAATGAAAAATAAGAATCATGATGTAATCTTCCCTGGAATATAGCATACAATGCAGAGGATTTCTTACACTCTGACATATACTTCCACAACTCCAAAATTAGAACTCCTGCAACTCGCCACTCCCAGCACTTAGAACTTCAGAACAACTCCATCTTTTTGAACCATAACAGATGACATGGTAGATAAATTCATTAAACAACCCAGAAACAAAGTGACCAATACAATCTCAAAACAACACACCTTCTCTTCTTGTTCACCTTTGACTATTTTCAACCTACATCCCTTGACCAATTTGACTTGCTTTTGAAAAAACCAACAACACAGCAGAAGTAGCTACACTTCGTGAACTAAAAAACGATTGCTATAGATTGCTATAGTCCCATTGGCTGGGACTAATAACAAGAATATACACCATAAGGGGATGTAGTTGCAATTTCCTTAAGGAATTTAGAGAAAATAAAGATGGGAATCTGATGCATTAGAATGCGATGTAAGGTGAAAGGTAAATGAAAATGTCGGCAACTTAAGGTGAAAGGTAGATGTACAAATCTAGTGAACATTGTTGAAAACGAGCAACCTAATGTGGCCTCAACTTTATTTTCATGGAACCTTCTGGGACCTTGTTGATGATTCAGCTTTCATGTAAACGATAATTGTGTGGGCTCAACCTTTGGAGTCCAATGTAGAGTACTTTGAAGATGTAAACATCCGTGGGTGTTTGATGCCCGGATGCCGGATCCGCTCAGGTCTCTATAAATTCACTTCGGGGACATGGACCTTGTCGATGATTCAACCAGAGTAAGTTTCATGGAGTAAAGTTTTCGTGAAAATAATACTGACCTCAACCTACCCCAATGAAAATAATCGCAAGTTGACGGCGAGTATGGGCGGCGACGCCGACTCAGTCCAATGTAGAATATCGACGGCGAATAAATTGTATTCAACGGATGCCCGGATGATCCTTTGTATTCAACGGATGATCCTTTGTATTCACGGATGCCCGGATGATCCTTTCTGAACATAAGCTCAGGTCTCTATAAATTCGCGCCTCTCTTCACTTCGGGGACATCCTTTCAATAGTTTCTCTAGGTTTATGTCTGATACTGGTCATTCGTTTCTCTACGTTCATGTCTGATACGGTACTATGATATTCGCCAATAGTTTCTCTACGTTAATAGGTTTATGTCTGATACTGGTCATTTGTTTCTCTACGTTCATGTGTCAATAGTTTCTCTAGGTTTATGTCTGATACGGTACTAATTGTATGCTTTGCCAAATTAGGTTCTCCATGGCATATCAAGTGAACAACAATGGTGGTGTCTACTTCACTGGAGATTATATTGTTATTGTGGATGACTACGAGTTTCTCCGCAGAAACGTTGTAGCCAACCGGAATGGACAGTTAGATCGACACCATGGCATAGAAAGCTTATTATATTTTTACATTGGCGGTCATGGAGCGATTCTCACTGCCGTCTTTTCTTTGAATGGGGCAGCTGGGTGGGAGATTTTGTCGAGTACAGTAATCCTCTCATTGCTAGTCTCAGCAATAATCATCTCTCGCCTCGTCACCATATTTTTTGAACAGTTCAATCGTATAAGAGGCGGAGGACAACTCCGCAATTCGCTGATTTACAACTGGAGGTGGCTTGCACACAGAGTTGTATTTGTTGTGATGTTAATTGCCATATCATCATGCCTCTTAATCTGCTGCACTTATCTGCTCTTCTCCCACCTCCCCTAAATCCTCCATAAAGTTCGATAGAACTCGACAGGGCACAATTATGTCAAAAAGTTACTATTATGGCAAAATTAGTTGCGAAGGTGTACTTGTTATTCTCATAATGTAAAAAAAAAATAACTATGTAGTTTAAATGTTTTATGTTTTTTTATTTTATTCTTTTTAATTGAGTTTTGTTCAAAATCTGGTAAAAAATTTAGAAGGGTAGATGGAAGTGCATATTTTAGTGGTTGAGATTACATATTTAGAATTTTTGAGAGTGCTGAATCAATTTATGTATTTAAAAATGAAATTTAAAGAATGTAAAATTGCAATTTCGCAAATAAATGATTTACCTGATTTCATGATTTCACAAGTAGTAACTTACTCTCTTAAGGTCCAATAGACCAATTAGATCTTAATGGTTAATCATCATCATCATCATTAAAGGTTTCATAAACTTGCTCATTAAAAACTATTGTAATGAAACTATTGTAATGTAATGATTATATATGAAAGTTTATTTTGAAAATATTGTATAATCAAATCATAAATATCATAATAGAACAGACAAATTCAAGAGTAGATATTGTTTCTTCACACATGAGAACTTAACTCTATTGACTCATCTATTTAATCAATGTAATAATATCGTTTTGGGTTTTTCAAAGTAGGGGTCGTTGGCGCTAACCTTCGGCAAATCTAGCTCGTTTGTCCTACGTGGGGATTGCTTAGGTGGTGATTGGTTCCATTTTCTCACGATGACATGTCTCCACTACTGGATTTGGGATGACCTATAGACTTCTTTACAACTGTCGTAGATCTAGTTTAGGGGAGGCACATGTGGCCAATAGGCCTAGGCTTGAGCCCACTTAGGAGGACAGACATGATGGGCTTGTTAGGACTCATGGAGATAGTAGTAATGAAGTTCATGTGAATGAAACATGAAGATATAGGTGCCATGCACAAGGTTCACATCCTGAGGCAAACAAAGAGATTTTGTCTCATACCCAAGTGTTGAATGGTAGGGTTTCTCGGTTTAATGGTCATGGGGGGTCTAGGTCTTCTTCTTTAAGAGGTGGAGGTGTGGAAGAACAGGTCCATAGGCGTCTATGCAAAGAAAAATCGACAAGGAAAATGTTGGAAGGTCTACTAGGAGAAACCTAGCCTATGTTTGGGGAAGGATCTAGCATTGGACAGAGTTTCCAGTGGGGCCTCTATGGAACTGGTAGGAAAGTTATACTATATCAAGATGCGGAAGGCCCATATTTCCCATTGGATTCAAGAATATTGGAAACCCTTAGTCAGTTATTGCCAAAGGTATAGTCTACTCTCAAATCATTGGCTTGTCTTCCATCTCCTAGCGGAAGAAGACCTGCAAAAAATACTAGTTCGTCCATGGATCTTGAGCCAAGGTGTCCTCATGCTCAAACATTGGCGACCAGGATTCAACCCTCTCATGGACACCTTCTCGAGTAGATTCTTATAGATTCTCTTTCCTGATTTCTCGTTAGAACTCTAGTCGGTGCATATTTTCATAGACATTGCTAATTCGGTTGGAAGATTTGTGTATTTTGAGGAGCAGTGCTTAGGGTGGAATAATAAGAGGCTAGCCTGGGTACTGGTAGAAATGGATCCAGAGTTGGGTTTTCCTAACGAGATCAAAATATCTTTGGGAGACTCCTCCTTTATGGAGTCTCTGGACTATTGGCGAGAACCCTTTCGTTGTCACTCTTGTTGGCAGACAGGTCACTTGAAAGATAAGTGCCCCACTGAGAACAAGCCTCTGGATGTTTCGACCTGTGTGGAGGAGTCTCCTAGGGTTTTAGGTCGTCATTCCATCCTTGGTCCTGATGTTGTTACTTTCTAGCATGACTCTTTTCTAGGCAAGATGTCTACATTTTATCCTTCCTTTTTTAACACTCTATCTACAGATGACAGGAGATCCCTCATTTCTCATGAAGATTGGCTTGTAGATATTTTTGGGGGTTTTGGGACTTAGTACTAAATAAATTCAAGAAGGATCCCACAAGGAAGGGCTTGTGTTTAAAAGGGTTGGAAGCTCACGTTCACGCTGAAACAGATTTCATCAATCAAGTCTCTCATATTGTTTGTTTGGTTGGGGTGGAAGTTCTTGGTTCCAATGTTGAGAACACACTTCCCTCCCCCTAAACTCATTTGTTCATGGATAAGGGGCTCCATATTATTGGCCTCAGGGAAGAATCCACTCAACCATTGTTGTCAGAAGTTGACCCATTACATAGGAATAATCATTGCTCCCTTGAGATAACAAAGGATTTAACATGATCCATTGGACATGTTCCCACTTATAAAGAGGTCCTCTCAGTCACCCCTTTAATGGAATCTAACAAGTTACAATATCCTCTTGGCCTTGTTGACAAATCTAATGTCATAGTGCAAAAAAGGCTAGGAAAAAGAGCTGTCAAAATTGGGAAAGGGGCAATAGATGGAGGTCTCGTACCTTTTATCCCTCCACTATCTTGTGAAATGTCTCATCATTTTTCTTCCTCTCCCCATAGAGACCTTAGAGAAATGAAACCCTCTTCTGGGGTTGTTCCATGATTATTTTTCTCTCAATTTATGGGGGACTAGGGGCCCTAACAAAATTTTATCCCTCAAACATCAGATCACATATGTTCAACCTGATATTATCTTCCTTAAAGAAACCATGGCAGTTAGTGATAAGGAAATTAATTTCTCCTTAAATGTTGTCCTTTTTGGGAATGTGTAGCTATGGATCTGAATGGTCATTCTGGGGGACTACTCTATAGTTGGAACCCTAGAAGTGTTGACCTGCATGTTTTTTCCACCAATGCAGGTATCCTTCTTTAGGGCCAGCTAAAAGATGTCACTAAGAAGGTCATAATACTAAATTACTATGGCCCATATAAGGATAGAGTGAATTTTTGGAAGCCCTTGCTGGACTGTGGCTTTCTTATGGAAGGGGGATTAATCATTGGTGGCGAATTGAACCTTACAATGACTTCAAGGGATGTGTGGAGTGATCATGCTAGGACGGATCCTCTGCCTACTTATTTTCCAAACATGTTCACATCTGTTGGTTTGGTCGATGTCCCTTCCTGCGCTAATATTCCTACTTGGCAGAATGGTAGGTTGGGTACTACAGGTATTTCAAAACGACTGGATCGTTTCCTCATAAATGAAGGGATGTTAGGGAGTTTGGAAAGATGCAGGTCATGGAATTTAAACTCAACACTCTCATATCATAATCCTATTTGTCTTGAAATTTAATAAGGCCTAGTTGATTGAACCATATTTCATCACTTTAGTCTGATCTAGCTCGAGTTCTATGGCTTAGTGGGTGAACACTTCAGCGATGATTTTAATAGTGGAGAAGCTTAAAAAACTCAATGAAGAAGTGATAAAGTTGTTGAATGAGAAAAATAAGAAGATAAAATATGAAATTTGTTAGATTGACATGAAATTGAGAGAGATCTTTAGAAATTTCCCTTCTCAATTATTCTCTATAACAGATAAAGAACTTATTAATTCCTTAGAGAAGCAGAAAGTGGATATTTTAAGGTTGGATGAAGAAACATGGCATCTTATAAGTCAGGCCATTTGGCTCCAAAGTGGGGATAAGAACACTAAGTATTTTCATAAATTTGCTGAACATAGAAGGTTGACTAATACTATTTGGGTATTAACTTATTTAGAAGGCCACAATTTGACTTCACGGGCTGAACTTAGGTTTGTTGCTTTTACGTTTTTCAGGACTATGTACAAAGAAGCAGATAAGGAGGATACCATTACTCAATTCGGAGTTATAAAGGATGTGCCTCGTATTTTCACAGATGAGGAAAGTGATGAAGTGGGGAAATAGGTTACTCTAGAGGATGTAGAGGAAACTATTTCAAGAATTCCAAAGAACAAAAGTCTTGGTCCTAATGGGTGGACCCAAGAACTATTCCAACATTTATTTGATATTATGGGGAATGAACTTCTAGGGGCTATTGAAGAATCCAAAATATCTGGCAAATTCATTGGATTATTGAATGCCACCTTTGTGGCCCTTATCCCAAAAGATTTGAAGCTTGCCTCTTTGAATGACTTCAGACCCATTGCACTTTGTAATTTTGTATATAAATTCATTTCAAAAATTATTGCCAATAGGTTAAAAGGTAATTTGGCTTATAGTATCTCATCAGAGAATTTGGGCTTTTAAAAGACATGCTTATTTTTTATGATGTTGGGCTATCTCAGGAGTGTATGCACATAGTCAAAACTAGGAAAATGAAATATCTCATTCTAAAGTTGGATCTTAGGAAAGATTATGATAAGGTTAGCTGGCACTACCTTCGGATGATGATGATTCAAATTGGCCTGAAATGGGAGGTAACACAATGGATAATGAGATATATTTCTAGTGATAACTATTTAGTATTTTTTAATGGAACTCCAATCGATTTATTCAAAACTAATAGAGGACTGTGACAAGGCTTCCCCCTCTCACCTTTACTATTCTTGTTGGTGATGGAAAGTATCAGTAGAATTCTGAAAAAGGGCTTGTAAAGGTGGGAAATTCAAGGGTATCCAGGTTGCAAAAGGTATCATCATCACTCATTTTTTTTTGGATGATGTTTTAATTATTGTCTCTGGTTCTATTGAAGAGTGGATTTCCCTAAAATATCTTCTAAAAATATTCTGTCAAGCCTCGGGTATGGAAATCAACTGTTAAAAATCATGTTTCCTCTCTCATAATTTAAATGATGATCTGCTTAATAGTGTTGGAGTTACTTCACACACACCTATGATTTATTTTTCCTAAGGTTTTTCCTATGTTTATTAGTCTTTATATAGTCTCCTAAAGTTTAGGGAGAGTATTCCTCTAGGAAAATATTCTCTTCGGTTTTCACTTCAGTTTGACTAGTTGAGTGGAGTCTAGATGTTGCATTGGTTTTGTCACCATGAAACATTGGGATCATCACCAGCTAATGCACATTGTCCTTGGGATCATCACTATACTAGCATATTAACCTTGATTCCCTAATATCCTCCTCACTTCACTATGTTTCAGTCAGTTAACTGAAGACTGGTAGACTAGTTAACTCAGCTAGGTGGCAATTCACTCTTGTAACTGCCCGAGAGACTAGACTAGGTGGCAGTTCAGTCCCATAACTCCTGGAATGTGTCCATATCACTCTATACCACCACTATGGTGCATTTTCTTCACCTCTAGTGTGCATTGGTTGAGTTATACAAAGTATATCATGTATAAATTATTTATTATTCATACGGTTAATTAGAATTCTTCCATTCTTTCTCTCTTGCTTCTTCTTTTTCAATTTCTCTCTGCAAATGTGTGTGGTATTTTCTATCTAGATATATTCTATGAAGTTTCAACACATTTACATGGTATTAGAGAAAACATAATCCTAAGCAAAGCTACACCAAATTATTTTTGTAGGTACCAAAGATTGAAGACAACGAAAAAATGGAATTCTCAAAAGAATTCATTCTTACACCTTACAACTTATTTTAATGGAAGGAGAAGATGGTCATGCAGCTTCAAAGAATAGGATTTCATAGGTTAACCATGAATATAGAGACAAAATCAACATCAGCCATAGAAAAATTCAAGTATCTAAATCAAATCGATGAAGCATTCAGAACAATTTGCAGTCTCATTTTTCCCGATATCAGTTTTCGCATATCTTCCTGTAAAACCACCAATGAAGCCTGGACCACCATGGAAGGGATATTTAGAAAACAATATTATATGAGAGGACACATTCTCGAGGTGTAATTTCTCACATTGGATCCAAAAATATTCGATAATCCCCAAGATTTCTTTACAAAATACAAGGACTTACTGTCAGAACTAAAAGCTTGTGGGGTTGATAAATCTAAGGAGGAGAAACAAATGGTTCTCACCATTCTCTCCAAACTTGGTCCTGAATTCTATGTGTTCATATCCACATTTATTTCAGTCAAATTTACCTTTGGAGCCACCTGGAAGATGCCTTCTCTTGAGGAATTTATCGAATCCCTGACACAAGAGAAAACCAAGCTCATCAACATGGGAAAAAACGAAGGTCTAAAGGCACATGCACTTACTATGAAATATGGAATCCATCAATATTATAAATATAAATATAAATAAAAAAGGAAATCTCATGCAAATTCGAAGAAGGAAGGGTAGTTAAAACCCTTCACTGATGCCTCTAGATCCAAAGGTGGAAAGGGAAGAAAAGGGGAGAATTGCACATACTGGCATAAAGGATTCCATCTAGAATCTGCATGCATGCAGAAAAAAAATAGATCTACTGACTCGAATACTTTAACAAAACAAACTTGGATATGGCATCCCCGAGGGTACTAAGAAGAAGAAGAAGCCAGAAGATCAAAATTTGAAGAAAGACAATTCTAGCCATGCCTTGATTTCCATCAACTCCTCTCTCGCTGCTTGGATCGTAGATTCAGGAGAATCACATCACATGGATGCCACAAAAGAAGTCTATTCTTCATTGGATGCATGAAATTTCCTCCTATTTTGATGGGGGACAACTCTTCCGTCGAGGTCACTAACAAAGGAAGGATTGAACTCACCAACGAAAGCTTCAAGAATGTGTTGCACGTTCCCAAACTTTATGTCAATCTTCTCTCTATGTATCAGATGATGAATTCCGGAACCAGAAAGAAATTCATTTTCACACCTAATGCTGTGGACACCTATGACATGAAAACCAATTCCGGGGTTGCTACCGATGAGGTAAATCATCAATCTAGATTGTATACATTTTCTAAATTTATTGAACCAGATTATGCTTTACTGGTTACCCATGCTGATGAAAGCAGTAGGATATGGCATGAAAGGTTCATGCATTTGAATTTCAGATACATGCAACAACTTAGCAAGAAAAGATTGGTTGATGGTCTACCAGACATCCATTTCTCCAAAGGAATCTGTGAGGGATGTGCTCTTGGAAAACACCCTCAAGATAAATTTGACAAAGGAAAGATTCAAAGAGATTCCTTTCCTTTAGATATGATCCTCAGTGACCTCATGGGACCTTTTCCAAATCCATAAATCAGAAAAGAAAGGTATGTTCTTATTTTTGTTGACGATTTCTCACGTTTCACATGGATTTACTTTCTCGAGAAAAAATCAGAGGTCTTTCAACACCCAAAAGATTTCAAAACCCTGGTTGAGACTCAGTTAGGAAATAAAATCAAAGTCCTATAAAATGATAATGGGGGAGAGTATGTCAATCACGAGATCCAAAATATTTTTCATGAGGCAGGCATTCAGTTGCAGCACATAGTTCCTTATAATCCGCAACAAAATGGAGTTTCTGAGCGGAAAAACAGATCTCTAAAAGAGATGGCATCTTGCATGCTACATGAAAATTCACTTCCACGAATATTATGGGCCGAAGCACTTAATTGCAAAACATACATCCAAAACATATCTCCGCATAGATATGTCAAGGATAAGACCCCCCTATGAGGCTTGGAGCAGCCTCAAACTGGAAGTGACCCACTTTCATCTTTTCAGTTCATGTGCATGGGCTTGGATTCCCTCTGAAAAGAGGAAGGCACTTGATCCACAGAGAGCAGAGTGTATCTTTGTTTGATACCCCGACGGTGTGAAGGGATACAAAATTATTGATCTTTCCTCAGACCGGCTCATCATTGAGTGAAGTCTCCAATTCGAGGAAAGTGTCTCACATGTACCTCAACAACCGCATGCAAACACCTTCATTCTTCCACCTATTCGAGATGATGAGAATGCACATGTCGACTCTTCTTTAGACAAAAGTTATGATTTAGAGGATTCTGATGATCCAGAGACAGAGTCAATACAGTAAGATGCAGATTCAATGCATCCAAATGCAGATGCAGAGCTAGAGAAGAGGCCTAAGTGGGCCCATAATACTCTTCAAGATGTAGGGGATGTTGTTGGTGATCCAGCCAACACTAGGAGGACTCAATATGATTTTGAGGTGCCTCTTATTGCACTCACTGCCACTAAACAATTTCCCTCCAAGAATCTTTTCTTGGTTCAGTCTTTAGATCCACAGTCTTTTGGCGAGGGTTCTGTAAATCCCTTCTGGGAATCTTCCATGTAGGAGGAGTACAAATCCCTCCTTGAGAACTAGACTTGGGATCTGGTTCCCCTTCCTTCAGGAAGGAAACTTTTCAGGTGCATATGGGTCTACAAGACCAAGAGTATAGTGGATGGACATATTAGCAGATACAAAGCCAAGATAGTTTCCAAAGGCTTTTAGCAGGTGCATGGCATTGACTATGATGGGACCTTCACTCCAGTAGCAAAGATGGATTCCATACATTTGGAACTTTACATTGCGGAAACCAAGGGATGGGAAGTCCATCATATGGACGTGAAGAATTCATTTGTTCACGGTGATCTCTCTGAGGAGATATATATGGAGCAGCCTCAGGAATTTATGCAGGATTCCTCTTTGGTCTGTCGACTGAAGAAATATCTTTATGGCCTCAAGCAGGCTCCGAGGGCATGGTATTCCAATAGGGACTCCTATCTGTTGTCACAAAACTTTGTACATTGTAAATCAGACTTGAATGTCTACATTCTCAAGATGACTGACTCACTTCTACTCTTAGTTCTGTATGTTGATGATTTACTGTTCATCGGTTTCTCGACTTCATCGATTGTTGCAATCAAGAGGATTCTACATGACAGGTTCTTGATTATGGACATGGGTCTGCTACACTTCTTCCTTGAAATTGAGATCAGTCAGGATGCATCAGGCATCAAACTGTCTCAGGCGAAGTATGCACGAGATCTCCTTGAGAGATTTCACATGACAGACTGCAAGTCTACTCTGACTCCTTTCCTATCAGAATTCAAACTTGAGGTTGGTGGGGACACTCAACTGGTTGACAACATACTATATAGACAACTAGTGGGGAGCTTGTTGTATCTCACACACTCCAGACTAGACCTCTCCTATGCAGTTGACGTAGTTTCCAGGTTCATGCAGGAGTTGCATGACCTACATTGGAAGGTTACAAAGCATATCCTTTGATAAGTATAGGGAAACACCACATTTGGGATTAATTATGCAACAGAATCTACATTAGATCTCATCGGGTTCACTGATTCAGATTGCGGTGGTGATAACACTGATCGCAAGTCCACATATGGTTACTCACTCAATATTGGTTTCGGGCCTATATATTGATCAATAAAGAAGCAAGTTGATATTGATCTATCTTTAACAGAGGCATAGTACAAAGGGGTAGTTAACATAACCATTCAGGCTATATGGCTACAACATTTTCTCACTGAGTTGGGCATTCAGTTTCATTGACCGATCATCATCTAGTGTGACAACTAGAGAACTTTGAAGTTCTGTAGAGATCGAGTTCAGAGGCTACGGATGAAGCACATAAAGACCCACATGCACTACATTCGGGACTTAGTACATGAGGGGATCATCGACCTACAATTTTGTCCTTGAGCAGAATAGACGACAAACATCTTCACCAAGACCTTCACTAAGCATAAGTTCCATTCTTCGTGAATTCGTCTTGGAGTGAAGGACAGAATTGCCTAACAACTGCTATTTCTTATTTTTACATACATTGTACCTTGAGTGGAGGTTTTTCCCATGAGTTTTTCCCTCTTTCCTCACTTTATTTCAGTGTATTTTTTGTATTTGGGTACCTAACATAGCCTCATTATCGGGACCCATTCTTTATTTTCACCATAATGATGTTCAGTGGGGGTGTTGCCGGAGTTACTTCACACACACCTAGGATTTATTTTTCCTAAGATTTTTCCTATGTTTATTAGTCTTTATCTAGTCTACTAAAGTTTAGGGAGAATATTCCTCTAGGAGAATATTCTCTTCAGTTTTCACTTCAGTTTGACTAGTTGAGTGGAGTCTAGATGTTGCATTGGTTTTGTCACCATGCAACATTGGGATCATCAATAGATAATGCGCATTGTCCTTGGGATCATCACCAGACTAGCGCATTACCCTTGATTTCGTAATCTCCTCCTCACTTCACTCTGTTTCAGTCAGTTAATTGAAGACTGGTAGACTAGTTAACTCAACTAGGTGGCATTTCACTCTTGTAATTGCTTGAGAGACTAGACTAGGTGGCAGTTCACTTCTGTAACTGTGGGTTTGTGTCCAGATCACTCTAGGCCACCACTATGGTGCATCGGATTCACCTCCAGTGTGCATTTGTTGAGTTATACAGAGTATATCATGCGTAAATTATTTATTATTCATACGGTTAATGATAATTCTTCCATTATTTCTCTCTTGCTTATTCTCTCTCAATTTCTCTATGCAAATGTGTGTGGTATTTTATATCTAGATCTATTCTGTGCAGTCTAAACACATTTAAAAATAGAGTAGTAGAGATCTTTTGGATGCTTCTTTCTCCTTTGGATCAAAGTATGAAATACCTTGGATTTTTTCTGAGACTGAATGATTATAGAGTAAATGAATGGCATTGGCTACTCCAAAAAGTGGAGAAGAAGATTGGACATTGGATGAGTAGATGGATCTCCCTGGGTGGTAGACTGGCTCTAGTCAACTCTGTTTTACAAAATATGTTGGTTTATTGGCTCTGTTTAGCAAAGGTGGATTTGAATATTATTGAAAACATCAGTCAAATATTCTCTAGATTCCTATGGAAAGGTGCTAAAAAACCCATTGGGTTTCATTTAGCCAGTTGGGATTCAATTACAAGGCCAAAGGATTTGGGAGGATGGCGAATTTAGAACTTGAACAGGTTTGAAAAAGAATTGGATGCAAAGTCCCTTTGTAGGGGTTTTTTTGGACTCTATCCATGGAGAAAGGTTTTGATCAAAAAGTACTTGAAAGGTGTTGAGGTTGTATTTTGGTTGCACACTGATAATAACAAGTTTCATGTTGCTTCTAAATTTTGGAAGAATTTTATGGGTTCTTTGCCTCTAGTGAATAGGTGGCTGGCATGGTCAGTTGGGAATGAGACTAGGGTTCATATTGGACAAGACCCTTTCATATGTTGTTATCACATGTACAAACTTCCAGATGCTTTGGTTCGACATTTTAATGACCTACATGTATACTCCTTGGCACATATCACATACACATATTTAAATTCTTCTAATACACAAGATTGGATTTTAGTAGTGGACCTTGGATTGGAGGGTGAGTTGGATATTGAATGGTCTGGCTATCTGGAAATATTGAGAAATAGTGGTGTTACTATTAAAAGTGATGTGGACCTGTTAGTCTAGTCTTGGAATAATTCATTGGGAATAGTGACTGCCAAATTAGCTTATGATGCTCTTACAACTTAGGATGTGGTGGCGGATCCAATTTGGTGGTACCAAGCATTGTGGAAAGTTAAGATTCCATACAAGTTAATTCTCTTTATGTGGCTCTTCTTAAAGGATCATGTCCTCGCTCGGGAAAATTAGAAGCTCAGGGGGGGTATAGGTCATTCAGTTTTCACTCTCTACTTGAACGAAGAAGAGTATACAATGCAAATTTTTTTCAGTGTTCAATTTCACAATCTATCTAGGAAAATGTCTATAATAAACTAAAGTTATAGGGACCGTGGAACATGCCTACTTTAGAAGGAAATCTTCATAGATGGTTTATTTCATCTCCTAGACATGGGGTAGTTCCATTTCTTTTTCTCTAAGGAATTTGGAATTATAGGAACAAAATCTTGTTTGAGGATTGGGCTAGGAATGATGCATCCAACACCTCAAGAATAGTGTTGGATATCAATAATTTTCCCATTCCAAACAAAGGTGAATGCGTTGATTTAATTTTGAACCCAGTTTATTTTGATAATAATCCTATTGGGTTCTTTTATGGTGCCGCAAAAAGTGGCATTTGTGGTGTAGGAATTGTATTGAAGTTCAAAACCAAACATTTCTTCAAAGAACATTTTGTTGCTGGTGTTGGCACTAATACTAAGGAAAAACTTCTTAGATTATGGGCCCTCCTCTCTATTGCAAATGGATGCCACATTGAATATTTAATGGTGATTGGTGACTCGAGGGTTTTCATAGACTGGCTGGATGGGAAGTCTCAACTAGAAGAACTCAACTTAAGGCCACAGAAGGTGAAGATTCAGGAACTAAAACTTCAATTCAGATGGTTGAAGGGTCTACATGTCCATAGACAGTTCAATTCAATGGTAGACTACCTTTCAAAACTAGCACTGGAGAAGCATCCTGGGTGGATCCATTTAGAGGAGGTCTACAAGGATTCTCTGATAAGCTATGGTCAATTTTATATCTTCTAAGTCTAAGGACAATGTGTTTGTTTTGTTTTTGTCAAGAACATCGTCACAGTTTTGTAAATTTATGAAAAATTCATCTTTTGTAAGCTTTATTATCAATGAGGACATTATTAGAGACTTATAATTATGTGGTATGTAAAAAAATAGTATGAAGGACATATTACTTTTTGGATTGTCTCAAAGCATAAATAGCCTTATCTGTATTTTGGAAAGTTTCCTTTGATTCAATATTGAATAACAATGAAATTGTTTTTTCGAAGGGAAAAAAACATTTAATCAATGTAATAATACACATATAAACACATCAATATTTTCCTTAGGATAGACACACTATCTTATCATTGGAACAACTTATTTGAGAGAATATCTCAACTACACACCAAAATAGAAGCTAACTAGTCGGAGAGAATCTCTCATAGCCAACTAATCTATTAACCTCTTGGGATAAAAATTGCTAAAGTAGAGACAAAGTTTACATTACAATGACCAATACAAGAAAATCCACAATCTTATTATATGATCAAATATCACACATAAATCTATAAGACAGGTAGGACTTAATAATTCCAATACTCCCCTTAAAAAGTACTTGTAATAGGAAGTCTTTTATGTACATGGCTCATTCAACTTATTGATGAAATCACCTAGGATGTGAAACCAATTCCATCAACATTCCAAGAGGTAAATACTGCAACGAATGAAACAAATCTTTTCTAACACTTGACCCTTGAGTCTTACCTTATTCTGACACACATAACAACTTGTATACAGATTTATGATTCCATATCAACACCCTGAGTCCACAACCAACATATAGTCCACTCATACAGAATTCAACCAACACTTTACCACCTCATCCAAGTGTTATAAAAATCCTTATACAGGTGAATAAAATCCCCCTTTGGGGAAATGCAATAGGTGGTCATTCCAAATATTCAACTCGAGTATGCCATATGGACATGTAGTAGTTGCCCTAATGATTAAGAAAGATCTAGTGTCTAGCTCAACTTATGTTCTCAAACATGATGATTCACATCCAAATGTTCTATTTAAGTTGCACTCACATATTCATCATATAGACCAAACCTCCCAACTTGGACACACCATAATTGGCGTCATCTAGTTTTCATCTCAGACACACCAAGATATCCTCCATTCAACTTTGACACACCAAGAAAACTATCAAATCAAACACAATAATAAATTTATCTATATTAACTCAAACACACCAATCCATCTGATGCTCATCTCAAACACACCAAGAAAGCGATTAAATCAGACACACTAAGTAATCCTCAAACTATTGGTATCACAACCGATGAATCTTTTGACACTGCGTTTCATTGTGACACACACAATAATGAATCTAGACACTATGGTCCATTTACCAATCCCAGACATGCATAGGAAAAACTGGATTCCATATTTGTGTAGATCCAAGATTCTGTGACACACATGAAAGCTTAGGATCTAGAATAACACCATTTCTTTCTCTACTACAACTCTGATTTTACTATCCAATAGCACACTATCCTCAATAACCAATTGGCTATAAATCATTATTCCATTACATGGATCTCCGACACACAATAAATTTGATTAACATAACACTACTAGAAACACTTCTAATGAACATCGCCTTCAAGACAAATGACTCCACATACGATGGTTATAGTAATTTTTTTTGTTCAAACCATGTAAGTAGTAACCAAGGAAAAATTTAAGTATATGATATTTATCGTAGAGTTTATAAAGGTAAGAGAATATTGCATTGAGTGTCCATTTTAAGTTTGGCGAGTCATTCATTTTTTTCATGGAAAAGTATACCAACCTTGCAAATAATTCCTTATTGAAAAAAGTCATTAGAAGAAATTTTCCAATTACATTATTTACAATGGATGAATATTTATGATGAATGTTTCTTGTGTTGGCTAAATATTGTCACTCTCAATTTTCTTAATGTTATATCTAATATGCATATTCTATTGCAATTTACTTATTATATGAGTGTTTCTTGTTGTAGTATTACATGTGCACGTTTCAATGGAAAATATTAATATAGGATTGGACACCCATGGATATTGCTATGAATAATATTATGAAATAATTAAATTTCGAAAAATACCCCACTCCCAATTGAATCAAAGACAACTTTCCAATACATATAGGCTCAAAGCCATTACAAAATACTCATTATGAGCTTAACATGTCATTTATGGGAATTGAACCTCGATGGGGAAGATAAAAATCATTCCTCACAACCATCCAAGCTAAACCCAATTGACAATTTTTGCTATACATAACAGATAAATCACCTTACTTATATATATTCTTTAAATTTTTTATGATTTGTTTATTTAAAAAAAAAATTGAGCTATGTTAAAGAATTGAGTCCAAATCCAACTTGGAGATCTCATTGCATTCAAACACGAGTAGTTTGGTCTTCATTAAGGTTACAAATTTTATATAACCAATGGTAAATGTTAACAAACAATTTGAGTGGATCTTGTTCTTGAATAAAAGTTTGAAGAGAACACTGTACAATTGAACACCAATGGTGGGCATCTATGTTAGATTTAAAGACAATATATATATATATATATATATATAAGCAACAAAATCGTTTACAAGATTTGATCCTCCAAGAGTATCCAATATTACTTGAGAATCGGTACGTAGCGAATATTCCCTAAAATTTGAGATGCACAATCATGGATTTGGAAAATATATTGAAAAAACCTATTATGTGTTCATGTAAAATTTTTAAATTTAGGCAAAAAATATAAATATGTACCTAACTATAATCATAGATTAGGCTATTTAAATTTTATTTTGAATATTGTAAGGCCTATGGTGCCAATGTTGGGCACACACACTTCTACCACAAACCGAAATGGAGGAAATTGGGCAAGAAAGACACTCGGTGCAAATGAGGAGATCAAATTCTTAGTATAGGGGAGAGTTGGGGTTCCTTGGGCACATGATATGCCAAGGAGAAACTCCACCCGAGATGCCTTATGACATAAGTCAAAAAACAGGCAGTTCGATGAAGGGTTGAGGGAATGACTTGGGTGCTCCACCAACAAAGAAAAATCGTCTAAGGCATGGGGGGTGCACTTAGTAGAGTTGGCTTGACTCACCTAAGGGGCGCGCACACCAAATACAATGAGGCAGTGACACAGATTGGTGGGTCGACCAAATGACATAATGAGGTGTTCGGTGGGTCGGCTAGGAAAGAAGCCTGGATGTGCCCATATGAGGAGTCATCCCAACCTTATGAAGGGGCGTGACTTGGCAAACCAACAGGTCGACTCACCCATGAGAAAACAGATGCGACGGACAGGGATGATTTTAAAGATGAAAATTTATTTTAAAATGTATAAACCTTGGAAAATCGTACTAATCCTTCATAAGCCAACTATAAATGTTTGGCAATATTTTTGAAAAAATATTCAAATTTCTAAGGATTTTATATAGTTTTTATAAAAAAATTGTGATTTTTAAGGTAAAATAATTTTATCCTATAGAATTTGGGCGAATTATTTTTAAAATAACAAATCTCGTTTTTGGAAAAACCATGGAAAATTAGCCCATGAGAAAAATTTAGCCCCTAAAATCATCCATGGTGACAGATGGATGCTCATAAAGGAAAGAGGGCTCACAACTAAGAAGATAGCTTGGAATAAAAGGAGAGAAAGAAGAGATATGTAGTTCAAAGGAATACAAAGAGGGCGAGATCCACTTGGGAGGACTTGTATTGCCTAGAGGTGGATTGGGTGGACAGAGTTGGGAGAGATTCTCTTGGTCCGATTTTGGCAAAGTCTAGAAATTCAGGTCTATTGGAAGCATGTGTGAGGAAAAACCGAAATCTATGAAGTCTGCAGAAATGAAGAGACAACAAGTCTATAGTTGAGGGAATGTTTGAGGTGCACCACAAGAGGTTTCAGAGATGATTGTGACAAAGTCTTAGTGTGGCGAATTTGTTTATGAGTATCTTAGTGAGGTTAGGCGAGTCATGTGACTATGTTGAATTTGTAAACTGAGCCGGTAGTGCTCATATTGTAACTATTTCGCAATAACAAAGACTCAGTCGATTGTTAGGCATAGTTTGTGTCACCTGCACTATATCTGTGTTTCTTTAGTTTTTTCATTTGTTCTCTTGGGTTTTCATGTTCATCGATGTATGCTTAAAAATGACTAATTTTTAGATATGTTAACAAATGTCTAAGTATACAAGACTTTCACTAGAGTAGGGTATCCTTGAACAAAGTATGGGTATGCTCTAGGTGAAGAGGCGTAGTCCGTAAAAAGTAAACTTCATGTTTCCAAGTAGCCAAGAAAGAAAAATTTATTTGTCTCATTCCCTCAAGAGGTGCAAGGTCACAAGATTTAGCTACACACACTATAGAAACGTGACAAATACAAAAATGAAAAAAAATTAGCCTAAATTTCATAATTTTTTTTAAAATTTAGCCAAATTGGAAAATTTTCCCTTATAAAAAAACATTGGGGTACACTACATCCAAAAATGCCCTTTACAACTAAGGAATCTCCATTTTTTATAGTTCTCAAATCTCTCTTGTAGGCCAACTCCAATTACCAAACACACCATTAAGTACAAGAAATAATAGATCCATAGTCTTAGGAACTCTCAAATGCAAAATATTTGACTAGTTCACCATAACATCCATTCTCATGGAAGGCTCACCAAAAGCCACACACATGATGCAAAATCCAGGAAAATTATTCAAAAATCCTTCACATGACCTCTACTCCAAGAGAAACTCAAGATCCACATAGAGTGATCAATATTTTGATATACATTTCCAGGAAATAACTCAAGAACTTTTGATCCAGGTGGATATTGGTGACCACCCACCTATTCCAACTGGCTCCTCATGTCAATTTTTATTCATCACGTCTTTATGTACTTCTTTATAATTGTGAGTTATACACTTCTGAGGATGTCTGAAGCCTCACATATTCTCCAGGTGGAAACGGGTGGCCTCTCGCCTAATCCAAATCGCTTATTTTGTATGTTTTCATGTCAGCACATCTTGTTGTACTTTCAGGGTTGTTTTGGGGCCCTAAAAAATGTTTTTTTGTCTCGCCAAAGTCAAACTATAGATGGAGTCAGATTTTGATAGAAGAATGTATATTTATCTGAAATACCTTTCCAATGGGCTATCACGGGCCTAAAACAGAGGTCATATGAAAAAGTTATGACCCTAGGAAGTTGAGGTACCAAATTACACCAACTTAGCCATAGGGCCCACATGAATTTTGGCATTTCACCTTCTAGGGTTAGGTTATTGGATGTCTATGGTTTTGGAACTCATAAGTAATATGAAAAGGGCCTATGGAGCCTCATTGTATTCCATTCTTCTCAAACATATGCGCGTAGAAGCCACATCTCTCCTTAGAGATAGCTACCACCATTCGAGCCAGTTTTAGTTCTGCAGTTTTACAGTTTCAACCTATTTCATTATTTAATAGAAGATATTGTTCACTGAGTATTTGTGTTATTCTTCCTATCTCTGTGTTTATTATATTTAGTTTTTTATTCATTTTGTTCTACTCCTAAATCTGGATAAGTGTTATCAGAGCGGTCTGCTCTTCATTTATTTTTCTTCGTGCATGTCCCCAACAATGTCTAGGTACAAGAAGTTGGGACTCAAACCAATCGAGCCACTACCAGATGGTCGCTACAAGCCTGACAACAACCCATGGGAGATGAAAAGAATATGATGGAGCAAGAGATCGTATTAAAATGTTTCTCAAGGAAGCCCTCGCACGACAAAGGAATGAAATGATGGACAACTTCACACAGATCCTTCGATAGTTTCCCATGGGAGAAGAATCTTCATTAGGTGGCCATGCAACCTCCTTCAAGGTACAGGTAAATTTTGATATTCCATTATTTGAAGGACTGATAGATGCGGATGTTGTAGATAAATGGTTGAATCTTTGCGAAGGATATTTTTCGGTCCACAATTTTTTCGATCAGGAAAATATCACTTTTTCACTCCTCAAGGCCATTCCCCATGTTAAAGAATGGTGGGATACTTACTCTGAGCAAAGGGCCGTGGAGGAATATGAAATTTTTGTTGTGTCCGCTACATAATATTCCTTCCATGCTACCATTAAAGAACTGTACTACCTTGTTGGAAGCTACAAGGGCCAATACACTAGATGGACCACCCTACGGCAAGAAAGGGACCAGACATTACCAGACTTCACCAATATTTTCCATACCCTCCACACCAAATTGGGTATCAAATATTCTGAGCGTCATCTGGTGCTCAAATACCACGGTTTTTTGCATAGATACATTCAAACATAAATGGATTTCCTGGACATCACCTCATTAGGAACAACTTATAGATACACTATCAAAATCGAGCAGAAATTTAAGCAGAAACGACGAGAGTTTGGATCTGCAAACCCCTCACAGCCAAAGTAGGGAAAAGGAAACCCCAACCCACACAGAAGGGGACCAATTTGCGATGGCCTCACTTAGGAAAATATGTCCAAGCCACAACACAAGAAGGGAAACGAGAAGAAGAAGGACACGAGAAAATGATGTGAGTACCATAAAAGTCCTTGGCACAACGCCGACAAATTCCACTTCAAGTAGTCCTTCGTGGTCAAGATGAAGGATTCCAAGTCAGAGGCCTATTCTAATTCCAAGTCAAATCTTGAAGGAGGAAAGCGAATTATCGATGTTGAACCCAGTTCCATGGTTGCTACCACAAAGGTCTGACCAAGTGAACCAGAAGAAATAGAGGAAGGGGAACACCTCTTTAACTCGCAGATGTGGGTCAAGGGGACATCGATTCACTTCATTTTTGATAACGGTAGTCAGAAGAACATGATTTCAGTAGAGGTCATCAAGCAGTTGAACCTACCAATGACACCATACCCGTAACCCTACACCATCGGTTGGCTTCGTCAAGGAAGATATCTCTATGTCAGCCAATAGTGTTGTCTTCCCTACGACATCAAGCCTTTCAAAGATGAAGCATTGTGTGATATTGATCCCCTTGAAGTTTGTGATGTTCTTTTAGGACAACCATATTTGTGGAAGCATCATGCTATGTATGAGTCTAGACCCCACAGTTATATTATTACTTTGGGTAGACAATTGTACAGGACCCCAGAGGTGGCACTGCCTACTGCTATTTCTTTAATCTCTTCTAAGAAATGCAGTAAGGTCATTTCATAGACCGAGAATTTCATCTTCTTTGTGATCCATGATCACAGTAAGAAGAAGGTTACCGCCACATTCATGGCTTCTACACAATGCCTCTCTTTGCACCATAATCAAGTGGATGGGATCGTGGAAGAATACAAAGACATATTTGTCTCACCTACAAGGGTACCGACACACTGCCAAGTCAAGCATCCAATTGATGTGACCCCTGTCGCACCTCTCCCTAATGGACCAGTCTATCGACGCTCGCTGATGGAGAATGACGAAATCAAGTGTCAAATCCAATAACTTCTTCAAAAGGGGTACATCAGACCCATCTCCTCCCCTTGCAGAAGCTCGATTGTATTGGTGCAAAATAAGGATGGGACTTGGTGAATCTGCATTGATTACACAGCCTTAAAAAAAATCACAGTCAGGAACCTCTACCCCATTCCCAGGATTGATGACCTTCTTGACCAACTCAAGGGGGAAAATTTATTCAACAAGATTTACCTAAAGTCTGGATACCATCAGGTTCCCATCGAACCAACTTATGTTTGGAAGACAACCTTCAAGTCTAAAGAAGGTCTCTACGAATGGCTATTCATGACCTTTGTCTTAACAAAGGCACCAACCACTTTCATGAGGTTGATGAACGATGTACTGAGACCCTTCACCAACTCCTTTGTGGTAGTATATTTGGATTAAATTCTCATCTTCAACAAAACATGGGAGGATCACATGCGACATATTCAACAGGTTTTGAGCACTCTGTGGCAGTACAAGCTTTATGCCAACTTGGAAAAATTCTCTTTTGGCATGAACAGGGTCCAATAACTGGGATAAATTGTTGATGAGCATGGGGTACATGTTCATCCAACTAAGATCTAAGTCATATGAGACTGGCCAACCCTAACCACACTGAGCAAGCTTCAGAGCTTCTTAGGACTCGCCAATTTCTACAGACGATTCTTGTTTGGATTCTCCCATATTTCCTGGGCCCTCATCCAGGTGACCAAGGGTGGTGGTAGCGCCAAGTTCATGTGGGAGAAGGAGAAACAATGAGAATTCAAATATCTCAAACATCGTTTGTGCTCAAATCCAGTACTCTCCTTGCTCGATCTGCAACAACCATTCGATATTGATATTGATGCATCTGACTATGTTGTGGGAACAGTTCTCACTCAACATGGGCATCTGATGGAATACCATAGTGAGACACTCTGTGATATTGTCTGGAAATTCCCCACTTATTAAAAGGAAATTTATTCCATTGTACAAGCCCGCCCTCAATGGAAACATTACATTTTGGGGAAAGCCACAATCATACACATTGATCACAAGCTTCTG
Source organism: Picea glauca (assembly GCA_000966675.3). NCBI lineage: Eukaryota > Viridiplantae > Streptophyta > Pinopsida > Pinales > Pinaceae > Picea > Picea glauca. Next base: position 167,143 of record JZKD02S0553003.1, read on the forward strand.
TAGTTCATACAGACACATGGGAAATTGCAGAATGAACGCCATCAGAAGTGGTCCACCTACCTGCAATAGTTCCATCTCAACATCAATTATAATACAAGTATCTCCAATCGTGTCACTGACTACCTCAGTCGACCTCCTGTGGCTGCACTAACCACTGTGTTCCATTCCTGTGGACATGAAACATTGGATTGGCCCCAACTTTACCAACAAGATCCATACTTCGCCACCACATATCAGCTCTTGGGTACAAGCACCATTGTCACTAATTTTCACGTTCAGGAAAAAATCTTATGCCACATGGTCCATCTCTTTGTTCCTACAAGTGAGCGTGAAAAGATGATTTGGGAAGCCCACTACAATCGGGTAGTAGGACATTTTGGCGTAGAGAAAACTGTGGTCATTATTCAAAAACATTTTTATTGGCCAAAAATTTGACAGGACATCAACAAATATATCAGATCTTGCACTTCCTATACCATTTCGAAGCCAACCATAAATAAGCAAGGATTATACACCCCTCTTCCTATTCCCGAGAAGTCGTGGGAATCGATATCCATGGATTACATATTTGGTTTGTTGTCCACCAAGCATGGAAATGACTGCCTGTTTATGGTCGTTGATCGGTTTTCAAATATGGCCATCGTCACAGCCTATAAGAAGAATTTTACAGTGGCATATACTGCCGATCTCTTCTTCGAACGAGTTTGGGTTCACTTTGGGATACCACGGACCATCATCTCCGACTGAGACAACATGTTCCTCAACACCTTTTGGTCAAGTATCTGGTCTCTGTTGGACACCAAGCTCACAAAATTGTTGGTTGTGGAGCCTGATTATCTTCCTGATTTAGAGGTCTTTTACTTTCAACCGTGTTTATACCCCATGAAGTATTTACACCCTAGAAGTATGTACACTCTTCCACGCGGGGGAGTGCAGAGGCGGGGTACCCCCTCCATGGGGTCTGGGAGCAAGTGGGCCCCCGAAGCAAAAATTTCCTTGTAAAAGTATATTGTAATTTCATTGTAAATCTAGATCGTTCATTATAAGGTCACAGGTCTAACGATAGAGATTATGTTAGGGTTTTTTGCCCTAGAAGGAAACCCTCTTTTATGAGGGAAATGTATTGTGGCTATGTATGTTGGCAAGTATTGTATTCTGAGATAGGAGACTGTGAGAGAAAGAAGAGGAAGTTACAATGGGTTTTGCTGTAGATTGTATCCCTTCATTTTGCTAGATAATAATAAAGAAAGGACTTGGCAATTTCTCTGGTGGACATAGCCCACATTGGGTGAACCACGTAAATTTGTGTCTCTCTTGTATTGTGTATCTTCTGTGTTTTGTTTTTGCATTTGTTTTATGTTATTGCTCCGTGGTCCTGTTTTTCTAACAACTAGTATCAGAGCGTAAGGTAACTCACAAGAAAAGAGGGTTCCTGGTTCGAGTGGGAGCAATGTCGGAAGATGGAAAGTTTAGGGTCAAGAAATTTAATGGCCAAAACTACCAGTTATGGAAGATGCAGATGGAAGATTATTTATATCAGAAGGATCTATTCCTACCATTGAGCGGAGTAGCAAAGAATCCGATGGCCATGAAGGATGAAGAATGGGAGATTCTTGACAGAAAGGCTCTAGGAACAATACGGTTGAGCCTGGCAGTGTCGGTGGCTTTGAATATCTCAAAAGAAAAGACAACAAAGGGTTTGATGGACGCATTGGCCAAATTGTATGAAAAACCCTCAGCATCTAATAAGGTATTTCTAATGAAGAGATTATTTAATATGAATATGTCGGAAGGTGGGTCTGTTGCAGATCATTTAAATGAATTTAATACGGTTACTAATCAACTAAGTTCTATAAAAG
>JZKD02S0553003.1:183415-204386 GCA_000966675.3 Picea glauca
TTTTACACCTGCGGAATTATACTTCGGTCTGAAGAATACTGCAACGATGAAATCCCCAAATGCTTAACTAGAAAGAAATGTGTATTTACTTGGCAACCTGAACACAGTTGCATGGAAATAGATCTTATCTGTTTTAATTTGTTTATGTTTCTATTCCCTAAGGGTTAGGTATTCAAGGGTTTTCCCTGTGCTATAGCTCTCTGATATATGTGTGGGGTCCAACAGTAGTAATTGGCCCAATATCTAAGGGCACTAACTAAGGAGGATAGACCGTACCCTTAGCCATACTACCTGACTACCCAGGTACTAGAGAGTATCTTCCTGAGTGCTGTTATCGGTGGCACTATAGCAGTCATTCGAACCGATCGGTTTATCTAAAGAGGGCTTCAGGAAATCTAGGCCGATATGTACACATGTGTTGTCTGATGCGCTACCACTCGAAGGGGTACCAACAGGGGTTACAAGGGTGGCCAACAAATGTGTGCTTAATAACCACTTATATTTCTTGCGTGTATGAATCCCTCAACCACGGGTTTATGTGCGTAACGACAGATCTATGTGGCTTAAAGACGTCGGAATACATCTCTACCTTGAAAAAAAATTCCCACAATTTCTGCCAAGGAAAGTGCTCTGATACCACTTGTAATATACTAGATATAAAAAGTATACATAACAGAAATAAAATGCTACAAATGGCAGAATAACAGTAATATAACCAACATAATCTCCACAATATCACATAAATGATATAAGAACAACAACAAAAATAACACTTTGATTCAGAAAGCAATGTTCACGGGCCTCTTCGAGGGGGCAACCTCCAGTCCAACAATGCTTTGTTACAATAATATCCAAGCTAGGGTTTTCATACCCTCAACCCTTATTTATACTAAATATGTCTATCAAGAGAAGCATCTAGAGGAAGATCCTTCTAGAAGTAGAAGCTTCTATTCAGGGATGATTTTAAGGATGGAAATTTATTTTAAAATGTAGAAACCTTGGCGAATCGTACTAATCGTTCATATTCCAACTATAAATGATTGGCGATATTTTTGTAAAAATATTCAAATTTCTAAGGATTTTATATAGTTTTTATGAAATTTTGGCGATTTTTAAGGTAAAATAACTTTATCTTATAGAATTTGGGTGAATCATTTTTAAAATAGCGAATCTTGGTTTTGGAAAAACCATGGAAAATTATCCCATGAGCGAAATTTAGCCCCTAAAATCATCCTTGCTTCTATTAGGTCTTCTTACATTTTCCTTACTCTCTTTTATTGAAAGGCCTTATTAATATTGACCTTTATTACATCTGAATATATTTCTCTACCTATGTGTGGGTTAGGACCCTAACACCAAGGCTGTGGGTAGCAATGATTTTGAGCTCAACACTCCACCCTTCCTTGGTTTGCATCCCGTATTCAATGTAGACCTCCTTTGGCCATATTTTCTACCATTATTGGACACCTCTGAGATCGCCGAATAACTGACACCAACAGAGCTCAACCCTGACTTCATGGAACAAGCATCCACCGATCAGATTGTGGACACATAGGTCAAGGGTAGTCACCAACATCATATCCATCTTTATCGGGTTGTCAAGGTAGGGAAAATCCTACACCAAGGCAAGTGGATCACCCAAGGCCAAATCAATCAGAAGTTTCCTCACTTGATGGGCGAACTCAATGCAATGGAGAATTTTTTTTCCTAAGGGCGGAGGATTGATCCAGGTGGATATTGGTGGCCACCTAGCTATTCCAACTGGCTCCTCGTGTCCATTTTTTTTCAACATGTCTTTCTATACTACTTTATAATTGTGAGTTCTACACTTTGGAGGCTGTTTGAAGCCTCATAGATTCTCCTGGTGGAGACGGGTGGCCTCTCACCTAATCCAACTGACTTATTTTGTATGTTTTCATGTCATCACATCTTGTTGTACTTTCAGGTCTGTTTTAGGGCCCTAAACATTGTTTTTTTTTGGCTCGCCACAGTGAGACTGTAGACAGAGTTAGAGTCTAACGGTGAAATGTGTAGTTCTCTGAAATACCTTTCCAATGGGCTATCAAGCACCTAAAATGGAGGTTGTATGCAAACTTTATGACCCTAGGAAGTTGAGGTACCAACTTACCCATAGGGCCCACATGAATTTTGGTGTTTCACCTTCTAGGGTTGGGTTTTTGGATGTCTAGGGTTTTGGCATTCATGAGTAATATGAAAAGGGCCTATGGAGCCTCATTGTATTCCATTCTACTCATACGGATGTGCGTATCGGCCACATCTATCCTCAAAGATAACTACCACAATTCGAGCAAGTTTCAGTTCTGGATTTTTACAGTTTCAACCTATTTTATTATTTAATAGAAGATATTGTTTACTAAATATTTGTGTTATTGTTCCTATCTCTGTGTTTATTATATTCAATCTGTTAATCAGTTCTTTCCACTCCTAAATCCGGATCAACTTCGGTTCTTCAACAAGGAATCATGTTTCTTGTAGAGACATTAAGGGTGGGTATAGACCTTGATAGACAACTCAACAATTAGGTATCTTTGGGGAAAAGTCACCCACCAAGTATTTAACATTCAAAGGAACTACCACTCATGATTTTTGCAAATAAAATAGAGTATAGAGCCGAGACCCAAGCACAAAGCGACCATAACTCCAAGAGAGTTATAGTTTGAGTGAATCCATGCCAAACATTTTGGAAAGGTATTCCTTTCAATCCATGATGTCCACAATAATGCTAGAACAGAGCTTTGAAGAAGGAGGTGATAGAACAATAAGAAGAAATAAACAAGGATAATGGCTTCTTCCAGTCAACCTGAAAGAAATTCCAGGTGACAAAAGACCAACACATTCTTGAGCGTGAACTATCGACCAACATAAGTATTATAGGACCTATATTAGGGAGGGTTCCCCAACTAAAATATGTAGAATTCAACATATAAAATGAGGATCATTTCTTGGAATTATGCTTTGACGCATACACACAAGTGATTATAGGGGTAGAAGGAAAACAAGAAGTGGTATTCAAGAAATAGGCAAAACCTGTCAAGATATGAGGAATAATTTCACTACTGGATCGTCCACATTTTGGGTGTAACCAATCCATCAATTTGTGCATCTGATTCTTACTCATTTGATTGCATGGATGGGTTCTCCGACTCAATAATTCATATCATGTTGACATCAACACAATGAGCCTAGAATCAGGCCTTCCTATAGAAGGAGAAGATTTCAATGATGAAAAATGGCCAAGAATGTCGCACTTGAGAACATGTATACAAAGTATGGTACATGAAGAGGGTCAATAGGATCGATAATCATAGAGATAAATGATCCTAGAGTTCAATTCACCACACAAATAGTTTCCTACAAAATGTTGCACAAGTGTCACAAAGACGAGTTCCCAAGGGGGCCAATTATCTTCACAGAGTGATGCGTTGATGGAGTTACGATGGCTTGGGAACTATAGTCACTGAATGAATTCATACAAGATTTCTTGGAAGCGTAGGATTTCACTACAGTTGGGTGTTACTCATGCTAGACATGATAGTATGGAAGCCACCACTAGGACACAAGTATGATGCACATGTCTCACCATCATTCTCTATGCAAAAATTCCTAGAGCTATAATACAACAAAGATAGGAATATATAGATCGTGAATAACACCTCTTTCGAGCTATGGTTTACAACACTGACCAAAGAAACTACACCAATACTCCTCATAATGAGAAACATCATAGACAGGTATAAGGACTACCTCTTGTTTGGTTGTACTTTCCATAATGTTTTCATCACCCCACATGTACATATGAAGGTTGAAACATGGATGTTCCCTTTCTATATCATCGAGGAGGACATTCAATAGGTCTTCACCGAATGACCAACCAAACTTCATCCCACATCAAACGATGACGAAGAGAAATTAGAGATGCAGAATAAAAGGAGGAAAGAGAAGAAAATGGTATAGATAGCCCAATAGAAAGGGAAGGAACTTGTTGAAGAGAATTAATAGGATGAAATAGCCCAAGGGAAGGGAAAAGGGTCAGTGGTTCAACAATCGTGTGTATAGGATGCCAAGAAAGATGACGAAGGGAAAGGGCTAAAACAAGAAGATGCAAGCAAAAATAGAAAATAATCCACCTATGAAGAACCAATACACACCACTTAAGCTAAGTCCAATCCTTAAAACTATATAACATGAGAGCACACCACACCCATCGAAGAGGAAATCCCCTCATAGTCCATTGTTCACAAAGTGTTTCCTGATCAACATCGAGAAAACGATATTTACATCAACACTCTAGCGCAAGTGCCAGGGTAGAACCCTACACCATTATCAAGCATTGTTAAGGTTCTCCAATCCAATTTGGATGTAAAACATATGTTGCACAGAGAGTCATCACAAAATTTGGACGAATTCTATAGTCAACTGTATCTTTCTCCAACAATCAAGCACGTGTCCCAAGAACAACAAGTCATAGAAATAATGACAATAACAACATCGCCAGTAGCAGTACCCATAGATGAGTATTTTGATTCATCCCATTGGCCATCAAAACCATTGATCCATCTACTACAAAAAAACCTCAACTATTACCTTATGCTGGGTTGGAGTTGGTCCAGGTGCCTTTGCAGGACCTGAAAACCTAGATGGATGAAATCATGAATGAACTATGGGACAGACACCACATACTCAACCATTCCTATACATAAGTACAATAAAATAAGGATAAATAACTTGCAGCAGATAAATAAATTCAACAAAATCATGACCAAGAACTAGTTTCTCATGAGGAGATTGAGGTTGCACATAAGGAGATAAAATAACTCCACAACACAAAAGTGATTATGCACACCTCATTTATCAACACAATGGATGAATTCTACATGAAATACCCTAGCATAGTCGCAAACACTTCGAACCTCCATGTGCCACGTAAACTTGGAAAATTCAAGGAGAGATTCTAGTACTTGCAAGAAGAGAACTTAGAGCTTTGAGAAAAGTTGAAGTGCACTCCCCAAACAGGGGAAGGGTGGTTGCAATAGAAAATTTATATTGAAGAAAAAAAACTAAAGAAGGGATAAGAGAATTTAGAAAATTTCTCAGGGTAGTCAACTATAGATTCAAGCTCTAAAAACACCTCTAGAATGCCCTTGAAATCAACAACATTGACAATTAGATCCATGCAAATGAAGCACAGATCGAGAAAAATAAGCAGGCACTACCCTCCTTGTCAATGGAAAAAATACAAGAGGCCACGATAGTAATTACCATCCAACTTCGGGAGACTGCATCTTCCTTCAATGAACAACAAAATATTTTAGACATCATGCTCGACACAGTGGACAAAGCGCCATTGCACTACTACAAACTTGTATATGTGTAAGAAAAGGAATCCCCAATCGTACAAATGGGGGAGCAGATCAACCTACAGTGGTGACGATAAAAATAGGTTATATGGAGGATTTTTTCAAAAAGATAAAGGACCTGATATATATTTTTGATGAGATTGATGGCTAATTAAAATAATTCATCGTAGATCTCATCGATATGGTGCCATCGATATCCTCTATTAGGTTGTAATCAACGTAATTGGATGAAGGATGAGCCAACTAATAGTGTTGGGGGCTTGTTGGAACCCTAAGTTTTTTAATACTTCGCATGCACCATAATTCAACACTGCATCTGTGCCCAAGAAAATGCACTGCACAACACCAAGATTTAGCATCTATGCTGAAAAAGGATCTACTATGTGCACCAACTTGTTTTTTACTACGTGCAAGGACTTGAAGAGATTACATGCAGCTCGAATCCTTGAAGATATTCATTAATCATTGTGACCATTTTTGTAACCTGATTGGTCATGGTCGAGGTTGAGGTTGATCTAGAAAGTTTGTTATGATTTTCATGTTCCAATAGAATTAAGGGGGATGCGTTTGGTTATGTAAGGTTGGGTTTTTTCTCACTAGAATTTTGATCTTAAGGAATACTTTACAATATTTGAGTCAACCTCACGAGGACATAATCCCCCTATGTTTTTTAAGAGGCGATACTCATCTATTTAAATAACATACAAGAATATAAACAATCCTTGAGAAGGACTAGGCTTATTTGAAATAAATATTCACATGAAAACAATACCTGAGAAAGGATCAAGTATCTTATAAAAAGTAAATATTAACAATATATTATAGTATCATAAACCAAAAGAATGTCTAGTGAGATAAGACGACATTTACATCACAACATTCATCAAAGTAGAACACAAGACTCAAAGAAGGGAAATAAGAAAGTATGGACCACATATGGTAGGCAAATTTACATGATTATTTAATTAGGCAAAAATAAGATTCTGATAGACACACATTTGAAATCTCATGCTTAAAATCAAAGTCTTGAGATTACAATATTGTTTTGTCCCAAATTGGTTCTCTAGGATCATAAAAAAATATTATGTCTTTAAATTAAAGAGTAATGTCTTGAAATACAATTAAATATTGTATTTTTCCTTCAAAGAGGATTGGGATGGGGCTCCCGCAAACTATGAAATGAAAAGAACCAGAAAACACAAGAAAAAAAATCATGAATCAACCTTGAGTTTCACAAATTGTTGGGAAATGGAAGTTAAGATGATGATTTCTTGTATAATAAGGAAAACAAAGACAAAAATAGGGTTGATACTTGACTCAGTGTGATGGAAATTCTTCTCAACCTTTACTTGTTTGCTTGTGCCTCTTTTGTATATATTTTTTGTGTTGGAGGTGGCATAATCGCTTCAACTATTTCTTGTTGATATGACTCAGTGATTTGTATTAGGTATTTTCTTAGAAACTCTTCTATGTATTCCATCATGGGGGCCACCATGATCTGATGATTGGTATTTATTTCAAATAGATGATTCTTCATATCTCTTAGGTCCATGCATAATTGGTGCATGATTTCATCTATCTCATCATTTATGTTGATGTATCTGACTAGAAATTTTTCTATTTATTCCATGAATAATTCTATTGAATGAATGAACTCACTTTTCCATGAAACTTTTAATACATCAAGTTGTTCTAATAATTGTTATTTAGATGAAAGTATTGTGTCAATTAATAAACCTAGGCCATCAAGTTCCTTTGTGAGACCAACAAGATTAAAGAAAGGGTAATCTATTTTATTCTTCACAACATCTATATCATTTATCATTTCTCTTAAACTTTTTATTATTTTCAACCAACAAGCATTAATTTGTTTCATCTAGATATTATAAGGAAGGTTTTGTGCTCTTTAGTGGATATCACTTAAACTGAAACTTTAGCTGAAAATGTACCCATGACATATTTGTATGAATGTTCATCGTTTTTAATATATTTTTGAAGATATTGTTTGAAATGCATAATCCTCATTGAAATATTGGTAGAGCGTTGTGCAAGCTCCCACATTTCTTGGACCAAATATATTCTTTTTTGTATCTCGTCTCCAACATACTTTCTTACTACTAATAACATACTAGTTGAACATTTCCACTTGTTGCCGCTTTCTGGAATATATTCTAAGGTAACTGTTGGTTGGACCATGTTTAATGGATTATCAAACAATGGTCTTGGAATTAGAGTTTCCTCTATTTATTTTATTTGTTCCTTTAAAATTAAATTTTCTTTTTCAACGTTACCAACAATTTACTTCAGTTCTTCTTTGGTTGCTTCATGAAATTATACAATCTTTGATGGTGCAGCCCCATGGAAATCAATTTCCAATTTCCAGTTCTTAGATATTTTCTTTCTTTTCATGTTTACATTTTCAATTAACAATTTTTTAGAACTTATATTGTAGGTCGCATGGTGCAATGGCATAGGCTCCTCTTCAAATATTTTTGGTTCCTAAGTGACCAGAGCTTTGGAAATTTCTTGGGTTTCTAGCAGTTGTTGTGCAGACCAGCTGGGTTCTTCGATAAGCTTGTCTACATCCATTTCCCATGGACTTCCTTCAATTTGGGGTATTTCCATCCCCATTTTATTGGTATCTCTTTTTTTTTTAAAAGAGGTATATACAACATGATATTTTTCAAAAAAATTCCTTGTTGGGTCCTAGTCAATGCCATCATTTGGATTTATGACAATTATTTTCCTTGTTTCCAAACTAATACTTTTTGGTTTTTTTCTTGATGGTGTACTTATTTGAGATACAGTAGGGGAATTGGGGTTTTTTGGCATGATAGTTACTGAACGAATTCGTAAAGGATTGCTTGGAAGCACAAGATTTCACAAGGATTTTCACAATAGTTGGGTGTTACTCCTACTATCCATGATAGTATGGAAGCCAATAGTGGGCTAGAATTATGATGCACAGGTCTCACCATCCTTCCCTGTGTAAAAATTCTTAGAGCTGCAAAAAAACAAATATAGGAAGATATGAGTTGATAATAACACCTCTTTCGAGCTATGGTTTACGACACTAACAAAAGCAAGTGTGTCAATAATCTGAATACTACATAGCTTCATGGGTAGGTATGAGGAATACATGTTTTTTAGTTGTACTTTCCATATTTGTTTCATCACCCCACATGCATATTCGAAGGACAAAGAAGGGATGTTCCCTTTTGACATCACTAACGAGGACATTCAATAGGTCGTCATTGAATGACCTGCTAAAATTCAACCCACATCAAATAATTATGAAGAGAAATTAGAGATGAAGAATAAAAGGGGGAAAGAGAAGAAAAAGGTAGAGATAGCCCAACAAAAAGGCAAGGAACATGTAGAAGAGAATCAATAGTCAAACACATCCCAATGGAAGGGAAAAGGGCCAGTGGTTCAGTGGATGTGCTACCACTCTGTAAATTTGTTCGGATGATAAAAAGATGATGAAGGTAACTCCTTCAACCAACTTTGAGACCCGAAACTAGTCTTTCGGATCTGGAGAGGGCTCTCTCAAGAGACATTGTCTCAGCACAGGATATGGCTTTAAAGCAGTGGATAGATTTAACACCTTTGAAATAATGGGTTCTGGATATATTGGCGCAAGAGAGTAAGACTTTGGGCTATGGAGTCGATTCGAGAAATGATAGAAACAAATGACTCGGTGACTGAACTTTGAGAGGATAAAGGCTACTTGCGAACAAAAATATTTAGTGCAAAATTGTAATGTGTGGCGAGAAGAAAACACAAGAAGTAACTCGGAGCACCACTGCGGATGAATTCAGAGTTAACTTTAAAAGGAAAACATTTTGTCTAAATGGCGCGAACAAGGGGCGTTGCACACTGAATCCATAGGTTCAAAATTTCATTCTAATTTAGACAGAAAAGGATATGAGTAAAGAAAACATGAAGTATGTATGCAAAGAAGGGAAAACAATACATCCAACTGCTACAATTAGAATCTTTTCATCAAAGTTACGGGACTTTTGTATTAAGTTTCACTTGAAATCAAATTACATACAATAGCTACTGTCTATACCAATTTTTCCAACCAACCTGGCTTACACTGAAAAGATCGAATATATAGGCAAGGGCACCGTTTGGGATACCCTGCTCTTCTAATTACTATCTCTGAAAATTAGGAAACTGACTGTTATGCGTTAAAATACTCTTCACATGACGCTTTTCCAAAAATAGACTACAAATACATCTGGCTACATCATGACTGCTTGCAACCCGCCACGAGGATTCAATTATCGATCAGGTTTGGTCATGGGACAGTGATGTGTCAATGATTTCCTTAGATCAGATGTCTAAATGGACTAGTGTTTGTCAGAGTCCCACTATTTTCTATAATAACTTTGATTTTCGCCGTGCGCTCATTTGCTAGGAAAATGTACGCGGAAAGTGGTTGTTGATTGTCATGGCCATTATAAAAAATGAAAAAATTTCCTTAGGGAGATGTCTCCTTCAAAACTGTCAATATTTTCTTTATGTTTACGGGTACAGGATGAACTCAGCTAATCTTGTTTCTTTTTCTCACTGGCGAGGATTGCGTAGGCCATCTCCTCGACCACTTCAACTTCTCTGGAATGTTTTACATACTTTTCTTCCGACAACTGTTGTGTTTCACGTAGTTGTATGAACATATCCTATGCCTCTCTGAGCTATTTTTTGAGTCATGTCACGTTCCCTTCACGACCTTTTGACACTGAAACTTCAATGATCTTTGTTGCTAGCTGCTGTCTCAGCTCCTTGTTTTCCTGGTACAGTTCGACGATGGCTATTTTCTGCTGTTTCACCTACTGAGATTGTTCTTGATCATTTGTACCCATGACATCCATGCTCCCTATTTTTCTTCCACATTATCGGCTTGTACCTCCAACAGGTTCCAACCAAATGACAGGTTCCAACCAAATGACATGCATAAGTAATATTTCAGAAACTGAACTTGCGCGTGACTCGTTTTGGACTCGGGTTTCCCCAGCTTCTTTGTTCTTCCTTGGCCTACCCCTCCTCCGAGGTATCTGCCGTTGGGAAGGAAGAGCTTCTAATGTCCTTCCTTCCTAATCAGGCCCTCCCATTTTAGGTTTTGCATGGTGTGATATCATCATTTCCGCAGGTAAAGGGAAAATTCCCTTTCGATCTTTGGGGACGCCTGTTGTAAGTGAGAATGAATCCTAGTCCTTTTGAGGCTGGGGCTTGGAAATTATGCTACTTTGCGCGCCCTTTCTTATTTTTTGGGAGGTCTCCATGGCATGATCAGTATTTATCCTGTGCCTGGTGGATCCAACAAATGCACAAGGTGTAAAATCTGATCGACCTGAGCTCGCGAGAAAGATTGCAAACAATGTGTGGACCTAGTTTCACGAATAAAATGGGCGCCAAGAATTTGAAATTTATAACATATCGGGCAGAAGGAGGAATCGTTCCAAAGAATAGTGAATTCATGGCGACTGGATGTTTAGAATCAAATTGCATATTTTCCATGGCACATCCCCTCGTGTAAGGTACATGCGATAAGGGTTGCAGGGCATACATGATACAAATGTCATGATTTTTCATCCTCTCGGCCTTCATAATAAGCCGATAATAGTTTATTCACTTACCAACATGACTTCCATTAAGTACTTGACTCGACTTGGGGCACATAGAGACTACCTTTTAATAGGACCCGACTCTCTGGGAACAACCTACCCATACTTTTCACTCATGTTTCGACTCTGACATCCCTTCCCGCTTCCAAGGGCCAATCGACAACTTGATGAATTTGAACCCTTCACTATTAAGTACCTGAATTCACATGTTTGGATACATGGGCCATAACTCGACTAAAACCAACTCTAAATGGAAAGAAAAATGGTGGCGCTAACAGCTGGCTCCAACGGGGATGCTATCCTCCCCATGACGTAGCAAAGAACAATAGACTAGGTGCCTGACCATTGGGCGTTATTTTGACTCTTCGACACTGCAATATAAAAAACAAAACACAACCTAAACCTATCAACGTAGGTTCTAAAAGACTCAACATAAACTTAGGGCCTTCACTTCGGGCTTCAATTTTCTGTTGACCTACTGACTCGATGCAAAAATAAAACGACTATTTACAATGGTATATGACTTAAACGGATTTCATTTCATTAGATAATGTTTGAGGAACCTTCCATTTACAGGCCCCCAACCGAGACACTCTCCATTTTATCCTTCTAAAAAAATAAGCATTTCCCCCATAATACGCGCTGATTTTGAATGGACCCGTCCAAAGGTGGTCAAACTTCCCGCGCTTTCCTTTATCTTCATTCCTTGCATCCCATATTAGCACCAACTCTCCTACCTAAAATTCCTCCTTCTTAGAATGTTTGTCGAAGGTTTTCTTCATCCTCTCCTGGTGGAGTTGTGATCAATTGTATATCTATTTCCTCATCTGTTGTGTGTGAATCAAATGATTTATCCTCCTCTACGCGTCATCTAGCTCGGCCTCCTGCTCCTGCAACAGTTTTCTGATGGGAAACCCTAGTGTGGTAGGGAAAATTACATATGCATCATATACAATCTGAAAAGGAGACATTGATATGGACTTCTTGGTGGTGACCCAATCTGCCCACAACGCATAGATGAGTTTTTTATGCCAATATTTCTTATTGTCTTGCAGGATGATCTTGGTTAGGATTTTATTTTAGGATTTTTCTAACCCATTTCCCTATGGATAGTATGTCATAGAATTCCCCAGAGTTATATTGTAATCTTGAAAAAACTTTTCCATCCTCTTGGACTTGAATGTGACCATGTTGTCTGTTATGATCTTGACAGGGCATCCAAATCTCGACAAGATGTTTGTATCCAGAAATTAGATGATGACTGCATTGGTAGATTTATTTCTGGGGATCACTTTGATCCACTTCGTGAAGTAGTTAGTTTCTGTGAGTATCCATTTGTGTTGCACTGAGGATGGTGTATTTATTTACCCTATGAAATCCAAACCCCACTGCATGAAAGGTGCTTCGATCGAGACCGAATTTACTGGCAAGGGCTACAACTATCTTCTGCCATTGAAAATATGACATCCTTCGCAGCTAGAAACTTCTTTGTACACATATGTGAATATCGTAGGCCAATAGTAACCCGCTCTCAGGATTTTGTGCGCGGTGGTTTTCCATTAGTGGTGCCCTCCGCAATCACCTTTGTGAAATTATTCTATGGCTCGCTTCGCATCATTTTCCAGCAAACAACTCAACAATATTCTTGTTGGCATAGGGGCAAACCCAGGTTTCGGCTCCAAGAGCGCACAAACAAGCCCTAGCTACTGGCCCTTTTGGCAACACCTTTGAGGAAGATGTAGTCTCACCCGAAGTAGCTATGAGTGTGTTGCAGGACAAAGATGTCTACAACCAAGGGGAATATCAATTGGATTGATTATCAAAAGAATACAACATGCATATATCACTTATCAACTTAGATCTACTCCGCATAGATATAGATCGGATCTAACACAACAATGAAATAACAGTATATCAACGACAAAGAACAGAGTATCAATCACACACATGACACAAAATATACGTTGTTCGCCCTCTCTCTAGGGCTACCTCCACAGAACTGTGCTTATGATATATTAAGTTAAAACATACAGTTCTTATCTGCACTCTTAGCAAGCATATCTTCTTTCTTCTCATCTCTTCCTCTCCCCTTCCTGCACACCCAGCTACAAGACTTGACCTTCGCACCCAGCTGAAGATCTTATAATACCATAAGGCTCTCACACTTAGCACTTCTCTCTCACATAACAATAATCGCTCATCACAACAATACAACTAGATTGAACCCCCTTTTCTCATCTAGGTTCTTATTTATACATTACAATAGCTCACTGACAACCTTAGGTCAAAACCTAGGTGTCAAAACCCTAGATACCAAAAACCTAGTTGTCTAAAACCCTAGGTCAACTTGACCCTCATTTTCAGGGCTTCGCCAACCTATCTTTCCGTCCTTCTCACACGATTATCCAAAGCATCCAACAGTGGATTTTTCCAATTGTTGAGTTGTCCACGATCCTTATTCCTTGTTGATCTTTCATCCTTGATCTCCTCATTCAACGGCTTTCTCCCTTTTACTCTCCTCCGTCTTTTCTTCTCTTTTTCTCACTTCGACCTAGTGACAGTCACTATGTCTTCCGCGAAGTTCACATTTTTCCTTTTCTTCCTTGATCTTCTCTTGCTTCCTTACCCAAGGGTCAATAGGCCCCCAACACTCACCTGTGACTCATCCTGAGGCACTTTAGATATAATATTTTTGTGTTACTTTGACAATAGATTGCGTAGTGCAACCTTTTCTTTCTGCTTTATGCCTCCTCTCCATCCTTGTGCATGTTGATTAAGGTTGGTTGTCATTGATGTCAACCCTTGAAGAAATCCCCACAACACGAAGGTTTGGGTAATGGAACCAATATTGTTTGATGTAAATATAACTCATTATTTTCTTTTCATGGTTGATAAGAAGTAAATATGGATGAACTCCAAAGTGGTCCCCTTATGGTGAAAGCGCTCACGAGAAGATGCTTTGCAGAGTAAGAGAACCCATGCTTAATTGTGGAATACTGAGATGAAGGAAAATTGATTTATCAGGTAAACTATCCTAGATGGATATTGCTTGTCATTCCATTTTTGGTGGTATGTGTAACGTCACATGACTCCTCACGGTTAGAGAGTTATGGCCATGAGAAATTGGAGACCCTAGGTTTGGGTAATGGACCCAAGTTTGTTTGATGGACAACGGTATGTGTTATGATATATTTTAAGATAATACTATTATATATGGATAGTACATGTCATTTCATTTCTGGTGGTATGTGGAATGTCACATAACTCCTCACGGTTTGGGAGTTATGGCCTTACAAAGTTGGAGGACCCTCATATGTCATCTAGAAGCCCCAAAAGGTCAAAGTACTCAAAGTGGTTTAAGATATTTTAAAAGGTAAATAATAGAGTGAAGTAATGCGTGTATTATAATTCAAAGTGAATACAAAATAAGTTATTTCAATAATAAATTTAATGGATAAATTAGAAGTGGGTTAACCCTAAAATAAGGAAAGTGGGAACAAGTGACCTAGAAGATGTTTTTAAGGAAGCTACTTGGAGAGTATAAATAAGAGGCAAGGATCTCTCATTTCAATCACACTTGAGAATATTGAATATGTATATGTGTCTGAGGTAAACAAGGATATATAAACCTAAATTCTAAGGGAAGGTGAAGAAAATAAGGCCAAAATGCAAGGAAGGATAAATTCTTTTGATGGTTCTTTCTAAGGTATGTTATTTACAGGTCATTTCACCATTTTCGCTATAAATTTTTTTCTATTATTATTCAGACCGTGAAATTTGTATACCATTGAGAAAACATATCCAATTATCTGTGGTAAGAAAATCATCTTTTGGTTCATTGTATTTTTGGAGTTACACTCCGTGGAAAATAGGGTTTGTGGCTAGTCCTGAAACTAGTCAAAAACAGGTGCTTCGAGTAAACATGTCATAACTTCTTCATAACAGATCCAAATTCCATGAAAAAAAAATGTTTTGGTTAGGGTATAGTCTATAGTATTCTTTGTAACAGTTTTAGATCAATTCAACAAATATTCCATGCAGGGCACGCTCTACAAGGTCTCTCTCTAGAATATGCCAGAATTCAACAAGGAATGTCATTTTTGCTATAACTCCTTTTATGAGAGGTTCCAAGTAGTGACACCTTGAGGAATTGCATAAAACACACTGAAGAACATTGTGTAGTAGTTTCAGATCTTTATACATTATAGGTACAAAGTTATGATTGCTTCAAGTTAGGGTTGTTGACTAATCCAAAACCAGGCATATGAGACTAAATAAAAGTTTGATGAAAATACTAGTCTCTTGTTGTTAAAGTTAAGGAAGGTTTGTAGGAATGTGATCATATACACCAAGTTTATTATAGAGCTACAAATCAAATTTGGATGATGAAATTGATGAGGGCGTTTGGTTGAGGTACATGTTGAGTACATGGTTGAGACAAGTAGTTGATGAGTTGGCACATACATGAGGTGCATAGTTGATGATGTTGGTACATATTGATGAGTAGTTGACACATGATTGGTACATACTTGGTACATGGTTGGATGAACTTTTTTATGGTAGAGGTTGATTATAGGTTATTTGGTACAAGTTGGTGCATGGTTGATGCACTTGTTTATGGTACTGGTTGATTACAGGTTGAGGTACAAGTTGATGCATGGTTTGGATTTATTGGTACAGGTTTACAATGGTATATCTCATAGTGATAGGTTGATAGTGGTTCCATCATTCTACTTCTACTTCAGGGTGGAAGGACGGGGCAAGGACAGGTGGTTGTAGCCACCTTTCGATTGTAGCTGGAGAACATAGGGGGTTGTAGCCTCCTTCTGGTTGTAGCCAAAGAATTGGGGAGTTCGAGCTTCCCTCAGGTTGTAGCCTGAGAATGTAGGGGGTTGGAGCCTCCTTCCAGTTGTAGCTAGAAGACAAAGGAAGTTGGTGCTTCCAATGAATGTAATTCTTCAAGACATATAAGAAAAAGCATTTCATGGTTTTCTCCTGATTTGTGTTTCCACGTAAAACACTGGTGTACTGTGTATGTGTGTGATTGTTCTTTTCTTATTGCTCATTATTGGATAATAATACTACTTTGATATAACACTTGGATCAATTTGGATAAAAAGAATTATAATTGCACTATTACTGATTTACCTCGCCCTCTTAGTAATCCAACAATTGGTATCAGAGAAGGTTCCTTCAGAAATGAGTTTAACCACTGAAAGGTAGATCATGGAGAGTACCAAATCATATAAACATGGAATACCACAGTTTGATGGACAAAAATATTCTTTTTGGAGCATAAGGATGAGGACATATATACAGGCACATGGATTTCAAGTTTGGAAATCAATTGTAGATGGATACACAACACCAACAGTTCCACCAACAAATGACAAAGCAGTAAAAATCAGTGAGAATAATTCCAAAGACATAAATTCACTTTTGAATGGTCTCAGTGATACAATATTCACCAAATTTGCACACTGTAAATCCTCTAAAGAGATTTGGGACAAGCTTCAAAATATTTATGAAGGAGATACAAAAGTGAAAGAAGCAAAGCTTCATACTTACAGAGGTTAGTTCGAACAACTAAAAATGAAGGAAGATGAAGATATCACAACCTACTTCTTACGAGTCGATGAAACAATGAATGAAATCATAGGATTGGGAGAAGAAATTGAAGAATCTGTAATTGTTCAAAAGATATTAAGATCTCTTCCTATGAGATTCAACCCTCAAATATCATCACTAGAAGAAAGATCGGATCTGGACTCAATAAGCATGGATGAACTGCATGGAATATTCATAGCATATGAAATGAGAACTGAGCAGGAAAATCCATATGTAAAAGAAGCAGCCTTCAAGGCATCCAAAATATCAAAGAAAAAGAAAAAGGAACAAGAATAATATAGTAGCATCAGTGTTGCCTCGAAATATGATGAAGAAGTGGCCAACTTCGTCAAAAGACTGAACAAGGGAACCAACGATAGGTATAGAGGTAAGCTCCCTTTAATTTGTTTTAATTGTGATGATATTGGTCATTTTGATAACAAATGTCCTCATAAGAAAAATAGAAATGATGAAGGTTACTCAAAAGGAAAACACACATATAAAGGAAAAAGAACTACAAAGAAAGTTTTCAAGAAAAGAATATACACCAAAGAAGACATCTCATCATCAGATGAAGTTGAAGTCAATGACAATGAGACAGGAAAAGTTCTATTCATGGTAGTAAAAGACTCTGACAAAGAAGACTTTGAAGATGAATATGAAGAAGCTGAAGAATAATGTGAAGAAGTCGAAGAAGAAATTAAAGAGGCATAAGTTGACTACCAAGAAGAATTAATGTGTTCCATAGAATTTATCAAAAGAGAAAAGAAGAAAAACAAGAAACTACAAGCAAAACTAGACAAGAAAAAGGACACTCGAGAACTAGAACAAATGATCACAAAATTGAATGTTCAAATAGAAGAAGCTAAAAGAATTGAAGAAACACTCAAAGAAAAAATAGAATAAAAGGACAAGATCATTAGAAACTTGGAAGCAAAAGTTGTCACACTAAGAAAGGATATTCAACAGAAAAATATGCAGAATAACTCAAAAGTTCTGGATGACATTATCAACAGTAAAAAAATCTCATCTTGACAAGTCTGGACTTGGATACAATCAGATAGAAAAGGGATCAAGCTCCAAAACAATAGAGCAATAAGAAAATCCAAAGAGCTATGCAGAAACAATCAAACAGGATAGGAAGATATACAAAGAAGATTACAGGGACACTCCTCCACCAAGAAGATTCATATTTCAGAATCAACAATAGACAAATAGGCCTCAAGAAGAAGAAGGATTCATAAGAGCAACTCCTTTCAGAAGATATTCAACTCCCAGGTATCAAACTATATTTTTTGGTTTATGTTATGCATGTAATAATTTTGGACATAAAGCTATGAATTGCAGAGCTAACAACAGGAACAGTAACAACTTTGAGAGTTATACACAAAGGGATTATTCAAGAAGACCTAGTGAAGCACAAAGAAGAAGTTACAATAGGTTTGAATCTTTGAGCACTGAAGTGGAATGTTACAAATGTAACAATTTTGGACACATGTCCAAGGATTGCAAAATGACAGTCCCTCCTAAATAACATCAACAGAATAACAACAATTACAGACAAGAACCTCAGAAAATGACATGGATAAGAAAGCAAGATCAGTATAACAATGAAGAATGTGCAGTCTCTCTACAAGATAAGCAGAATAAACACTATTGTAAGTTGGGAAAAGATGATGATTCGAAGTCTGCAGATCAGAGGCAATACAGGTCAATGATTGGCATCCTACTATATGTGACAACATCCAGACCAGATGTAATGCAAGCAGTTGGATAGGTGGCACGATTTCAAGAAGCACCAAAAGAATCACCTGTATTAACAATAAAGAGGATTTTCATATATCTCAAAGGAACATAAGAGTTTGGATTATGGTATCCAAAAGGAAAAGATCTATCACTTATTTCCTACACAGATGTAGATTGGGTAGGTTGTATTGATGACTGATGAAGCACCAATTGAGAAGCATTCTACTTAGGTGAGTGTTTGGTATCATGGATAAACAAGAAACAATCATTAATATATCTATCTACAGCTGAGGCAGAGTATATTGCAACAACAACATGTTGTACATAGGTTCTTTGGATGAAACAAAATTTGTAAGATATACAGATTCAATATGATGATCCCATTCCAATATATTGTGATAATACAAGTGCCATCAATATCTCAAAAAACCCGATGATGCACTCCAAGACGAAGCACATTCCAATCAAGTATCACTTTATACGGGAATAGGTTGCGGAAAATAACATTAGAGTTGAGTACGTGGGCACAAAAGAACAAGTGGAAGACATATTTACAAAACCACTTCCACGGGAAGCCTTTGAATATCTTCACCAAAGACTTGAAGTTGTTTCTTCTCCAAAATGAATTCTTTTTGAATTCTTTTTGAATGCTTATCTTATATGTCTTAGATATACATGAGGAAGCACCATAAGAGGACAATTCAGTCAGGGGCAGAAACCCTGGATGCAAATATACCTTTTCCATTGATGAAAAAGGGGGAGAGATTTGTCAGATGCAGAGGACATAGGCATGGTTCTAGGGGGAGCAGCTTTATCAGATGCAGAGAACAGAGGAAAATTTATCAGATACATAGGACAGAGGCATGGTTCCAGAGGGATCATGAGTGATATGATTTCAGTATTGCATCAGAGTGTTGCCATCAATGCCAAAGGGGGAGATTGTTGATTAAGGTTGGTTGTCATTGATGCCAACCCTTGAAGAAAGCCCCACAACACAAAGGTTTGGGTAATGAAACCAATATTGTTTGATGTAAATATGACTCATTATTTTCTTGTCATGGTTGATAAGAAGTAAATATTTATGAATTCCAAAGTGGTCCTCTTATGGTGAGAGCCCTCACGGGAAGATACTTTGCGGAGTAAGAGAACCCATGATTAATTGTGGAATAATGAGATGAAGGACAATGAATTTTTCAGGTAAAATATCCTATATGGATAGTTCTTGTCATTCCGTTTCTGGTGGTATGTGGAATGTCGCATAACTCCTCATGGTTAGAGAGTTATGGACATGAGAAGTTGGAGACCACAGGTTTGGGTAATGGACTCAAGTTTGTTTGATATATAATAGTATGAGTTATGATATATTTTTAGATAATACTATTCTATATGGATATTACATGTCATTCCATTTCTGGTGGTATGTGTAATGTCACATAACTCCTCATGTTTTGAGAGTTATGGCCTTACGAAGTTGGAGGGCCCTCATATGTCATCTAGAAGCGCCAAAAGGTCAAAGTAGTCAAAGTGGTTTAAGAGATTTTAATAAGTAAATAATAGAGTGAAGTAATGAGTGTATTATAATTCAAAGTGAATACAAAATAAATTATTTCAATAATAAATTTAATGGAGAAATTAGAAGTGGGTTAACCCTAAAATAAGAAGTGGGGCCAAGTGACCTAGAATATGTTTTTAAGGAAGCTACTTGGAGAGTATAAATAAGAGGCAAGGATCTCTCATTTCAATCACACTTGAACATATTGAATATATACAGGTGTCTTAGGTAAAAAAGGATATCTAAGACGAAATTATGAGGGAAGGTGAAGAAAAGAAGGTCGAAATGCAAGGAAGGATAAATTCTTTTGATGGTGCTTTCTAAGGTATGTTATTTACAGGTCATATCATCTTTTTCACAATAACATTTTTTCTATAATGATTTAGAATGTGAAATTTGTATGCCAATGAGAAAACATATCCAAGTATCTGTGGTAAAATATTCGTCTTGTGGGTCCTTTTATTTTTTAGTTACACTCCGTGGAAAGTAGGGTTTGTGGCTAGTCCTGAAACTAGTCAAAAATAGGTGCTTCGGGTAAAAACATCATAACGTCTTCATAACATATCCAAATTCAGTGAAAAAACATGTGTTTGTTAGGGTACTGTCTGTATTATGTTTTGTAATAGTTTCATAGAAATTCAACAAATATTCCATTCCAGGCACACTCTACAAGCTCACTCTCTAGAATAAGAAAAAATTCAGCAAGGTATGCCATTTTTGCTATAACTCCTTTTATGAGAGGTTCCAAGTAGTGAAACCTTAAGGAATTGCATAAAACACACTGAAGAACATTGTGTACCAGTTTCAGATCTTTATACATTACAGGTACAAAGTTATGATTACTTCAAGTTAGGGTTGTTGACTAATCCAAAACTAGGCATGTAAGACTAAAGAAAAGTTTGATGAAAATGATAATCTCTTGTTGTTAAAGTTAAGAAAAGTTTGTAGGAATGTGATCATATACACTAGGTCTATTACAGAGCTACAAATCAGATTTTGATGATGAAATTGATGAGGGATTTTGGTTGAGGTACATGTTGAGTACATGGTTGAGA
>JZKD02S0553003.1:204913-226593 GCA_000966675.3 Picea glauca
GTTGATGATGTTGGTACATATTGATGAGTCATAGTTGATGAGTAGTTGAAACATGATTGGTACATACTTGGTACATGGTTGGATGCACTTTTTTATGGTACAGGTTGATTACAGGCTATTTGGTACAGGTTGGTGCATGGTTGATGCATTTTTTTATGGTACAGGTTGATTACAGGTTGAGGTACAGGTTGATACATGGTTTATTCATGGTTCAAATTTATTGGTACGGGTTTACAATAGTATATATCACAATGACAGGTTGACAGTGGTTTCATCATTCTACTTCTACTTCAGGGTGGCAGGATGGGGCAAGGATAGGTGGTTGTAGCCAGAGAACATAGGGGGTTGTTGACTCCTTCTGGTTGTAGCCATAAAATTGGGGAGTTGGAGCTTCCCTCAGGTTGTAGACTGAGAATCTAGGGGGTTGGAGCCTCCTTCCAGTTGTAGCTGGAAAAAAAAGGAAGTTGGTGCTTCCAATGAATTTAATTCTTCAAGACATATAAGAAAAATCATTATGTGGTTTTCTCTCGATTTGGGTTTCCACATAAAACACTGGTGTACTGTGTATGCGTGTGATTGTTCTTTTCTTATTTCTCATTATTGGATAATAATACTACTTCGATATAACACTTGGATCAATTTGGATAAAAAGGATTATAATTTCACTGTTACTGATTCACCCCACCTCTTAGTAATCCAACAGTGCAAACTATCTTTTCTGTGTCTGGTACCCAGTTTCAACTACACCTGGTACCTAGAACCTTTTTTTCATGCTTTTACTTAGAGCTATGAAGTAGTTGGTTGTCATAGTACAACTTCAACCGATTTCCATTCATCAAACCTTCATTCCATTCTCCATTCAAAGTCTTTAGTTGCTCGACTCCTCCTTTTGTAACATAGACGATCTCATATGGACCGAGCCAATGTGTTATGAACTTCCCAAGATGTTTCAGGAACTTACTATCATACACCAGTACTAGATCGCCTTGCTTGAATGCCTTCTTCTTGATGTTCCTATCATGATAGGCTTTTTCTCTTTCCTTATGAATCTGTTGATGGAATCCTGAAATAAATTTGTCTTCTTCTAGCTCAACCAACTACGCAAGCCTCTCCTGAATAGCGCTATCATCATCCATACTTGTAAAGGCAACAGTTCTTAGGCTTGGTAGCAAATATTCCATTGGGACAACGAATTCAAGACCATAGACCAACTTAAAAGGGGTATGCATTTCCAGCTTCTTGCAAGTGGTTCTATAGGCACAAAGTACTGTTGATACTCTTAAATCTCAGTCATCCCTGTTTACACTACAAATATTCATTAGCGTTGTTTCCAAGATTTTGTTGAATGCTTCGACTGTCCCATTTGCTTGTGGATGGTACGGTGTGCTCTTCTGATGATGTATTGCAAATTCCTCGGTCAAGGATTCAACTGCCTTATTGATGAAATGTGTGCCTTGATCACTCATAAGGATATTTGGGCATCCAAACCTGTTGATGATGTCCTCAAATATGAAGAGTGCAGTTGTAGTTGCACTACAGTCCTTAACTACTCTTGCTTCAACCCATCTAGTCAAGTATTATGTTGCAGTGATGATGTATCTTGCTCCTGTGCGCTTTCATGGTGGGTTTTTGGGTCCCACAAAGTCAATGGACCATTTCTCAAAGGCTTGTAGGGTCAACTTTGGTGCTAATGGAATTTCATCTTGTTTGGATGGTTTTCCAACTCTTTGGCATACATCAAAGGCTCTGGAATAATCTTTAGCATCTCTGTGTAAGGTAGGCCACAAAAGGCCAGCTCTCAGAACCTTCTACGTGGTTTCTTTCCCTGTGTAATGTCCTCCTGCTAAGCCTTCATGATATTCTGTGAGTATCAATGGTCTCTTTGCCTCCATAACACACCTTCTTGATTTCTCATCAGGTCCCATCTTGTATAGTTGTCCAGCTATAAGTGAAAATTTTGCAGCACGCACCACTAGCTATTTCTTCTGGGGAGTTGTATACTCACTAGGTGCCATTCCTGTTGATAGGAACTGGACTATGTCTGTGAAGTGGTCATCAATATTTCTAATGGATAGTAGATGTACATCTGGGAGTGTGTCCTCCAAACTGGTGGGCTCTTCGCCATGTTCCAACCTTGACAAGTGGTCAGGACCTTTGTTCATTCTTCCTGGTTTAACCATAATTTAGAAGCCATATTCCTGAAATAGCAGAAGACATCTGCATATTATCCCCCCCAACACTGGCTTGTTGAATAGGTACTTTAGCACGGAATGATCAGTAAACATTTTAAAGTGTCCTCCTAGCAAGTAGTGGCGAAATGTTTACAACACGTACACCATATATAACCCTTCTCCCTTAGTAGTGGTGTAATTAATTTTTACTGTTGATAGCTTCTTGCTAGCAAGGCTAACGGGTGGTCAATGTCTCCTATTCTCTCGATTGTGATAACACATCTCCCAATGCAATGGAAGACACATCGACATGCACATGAAACTCCTTGGTCCAATCTGGGAAAACTAGAATATGCACAGTAACCATCTTTTGTTTCAGCGTGTTGAAGCTCTGTTGGCATTCTTCTGTCCAGTGAAATTGACAGTCTTTCGGCAACAACTTATCCATGGGTGTTGTAATCTGTGCATAGTTTTTTATGAACTTCCTGTAATATCCAATATGTCCCAGTGTAGTGCGCAGTTGTTTAACTGAAGTAGGAGGTGGTAGATCAACGATAATGGAAATTTTAGATGGATCAACCAACAATTTGTGCTTTCATACAATATGACCTAACAATACTCCAAATGGTGAGAAGAAGATGCACTTCTTCAGATTTAAAGCGATCTGACACTTCCTGCATTTGTCCAACATTAGCCTTAAACATTCAATATGATTTTTCAACAAACTAAAAAAAGTCAAATCATCAAAATATGTTTCTAAAACTTTATGCAGAAATTCCTTGAATGCTTTGCCCACCACCCTGGAAAAGATGGTTGGGGAATTCTTCAGTCCAAATGGCATCACTGTATACTGATATTACCCCCATTTGGTCATAAATGTGGTATTGTGGTGATCTTCCTTATCAATCTGGATCTGATGGTATCCTAAAAATCCATCTGTAAAAGAATATACCTCCTGGCCTCCCACATTATCTAACACTTTGTCAATGAATGGTGTAGGGAATGGGTCATGCAAGAAGGCATCATTCAAATTCTTAAAATATATGCAGATCCCGATCTTGCATGTCTTCTTTTATTGCACCACCATAGGGCTGATCCACTCTGATTCTTTGACAGGTTCTATAATCCCTTCTTCCAACATTCTATCGAGCTCAATATTCACTTTCTCCTTATATTTTAGGTTCAATATGTAGGGTCTCTGTTTGACTTGTTTTGCATCTAGTTTAAAAGGGATACTCATCTCTCCCATGGGCCCTTTAATGCCCTTCATATCAGTGAATTTGGTCAGAAACAAGTCCTGATACTCGTGCAATAACTCTGTAGTCTTGTCAATGGTAGCAACATCCCAATAATCTCTGACATTGGCAAGCTTCAGTGTCTCCTATGTTCCAATATGGACTTTTTTAATCTTGATTGGTTGTCCAATAAATGGTAGCTCAACTCCTAGTCCTTCCACATCTCTTTGTCCTTCCATTTCTGTGATGTGCACCTTCCTCAGATCATCGTCTTCGTTGGCATTGATGTTGTAACAACCTTATATTTTCTGGAAAGGCGCAGTCCATTCATCCTTTTCTTGTTCCAGAGGGAGGCTAGATGCTTCCTCAAATACTTTCTGTATTACAATCTGTAATGCTTGGTCTACTAAAGGATATTGACTTTCAAAGAAAAAATTGGTTACAAAATTATGAGTCATACCTTCCCAATCTGTAGTGATGAGGTGCAACTCCACTCGAAGGTACCAGTTGATAGGGGTGGTGTCCAATGTGTTAATAAATTTGTGCACCCACTTCTCTTGAGGGATATTTCTCTAGGCTTCTTCACAGCTCTGCACATGGTCCTTTGGATATCTTTGACCTGTATATCTCACTTCGCAGCCTTCTACTTGTGCTAAAAATTGTGTTGTCATCAAAGTTTGGCATTGTATCCAATTTGTGAATTTTGCTTTTGTGTGTCCCCCACCATCTTACTAGTGTTGATTTCAAGGCCTCATCCATTGCCAACAATCTTTGTTGTGTTGGTACACTTTCTTCGAAGTCTGATAGGAAGGATTCTAAAGGGTTCATACCATGAAATGTGGGTAAGTTACTCATTGTTGTGCCAATCCAGCGAACTTCTCTGGTTAGTCTAGCACATATCCTTGTAGATACCTCATACATCTAGTTCCTCCTATTCTCCAATGCTTCTTCTGAATCTGATGAGCATGCATTGTCACTTTGCCAGCTTAGGTTCCCATCGACTATAGGATTAATGTAGTCCTGTTGTCTGGTTGTTAGTTTGTATATGTTTTCCAGTTCGTATGCATGGTCTTCCTGTCTAATGGGTTCTATGTATCACTGACCTTGATTTGGATCTAAAGGTGTGATGAACCTAAGGCCATATTTTTCAAATGTCATACGTATTTTGTTTAAATCAACCATAGTGGAATTATTGAAGGCCCAATCAATTCCTAACAACGCAGGGTAAGGGAAGTTGTCATCAACAATTTCAATTACCTCAAAATCTTTAAACATTCTTACTTTGTCGATGTTCACAGGGACATGTTCTAATCTTCCGATGGGGATTACAACTTGTTGGTTAGCCATCATAATCCTAATAGGGAAATAAATCAACTTTGGTTTTCCCATTAGTGCCCAGGTTTGCTTCGTCATGACATTGACCTCCAACCCTAAGTCGAGGACCACATAGTCTATATCATATTCTCCTATTTTAGTATTCAAGTGTAATTCCTCGTTTGTCCCTCTCCTTTTCGATACTTGGTTTACTGCCCACTCAGTAAGGGGTCTATCTTTCCTAGTTCATATTGTTTGATTAAATTTTCTAGCTCTTGTACAACGCTTTCATCCTGAATGAACTTAATACAAGTGCATGAAAATTCCATGAGCTTGCTTACCTCTTTTCCTTCTTTTGGAAAAGTAGATTGATCAAATGCCAAAGGAATTCCATATTCTCTTACTTCTAGTCATGTCTTTGATGAAGAACCTTGGTCTCCTCTGAATTTTTTTCTTTCTTCCTCAAATATTTTTTTTTCTTTCTTTGCATCAAAAGTTTGGGTCTTCTCTGTAGCTTTCCTGACTCCTGAGTCTTCTGTAGTCTTTCCTTGGGTCAATCTATTCTCTCCTATGGTATTGCCTCCTTGAGTGATAATAATGAATCTAGGGTATTCTCCACAAGGTTCAACATATATCAGTTGAACTTGTGGATTCTACCGAGGTCCTCATCTTTCTTAAAGCTTAGCTAGAAGCACAGGGCAATCTTCTATGACATGGTCGAATGAGCTGCAGTAACTGCAAGTAGTGCAAGGGTTCTGACAATCCCTTTCCAAGTGTCCCAGTTGCATGTAGTTGTAACAGATGATCTGTCCTTGACCTCGACCCATACCTCCTCCTCCACCTCGTCCTCTGAATCCACTGCGAGGATTGAAGTTTCCTCTTCCAGGGGAGTTATACTGTGTAGTGTTTCTTTCTTTATGTACTTTGCCTTGCATTTTGTATATGTCCCTTGAAATTTCATGCATGAGGTCATAGGCCCTACAATCCCTATCATTATGATCTACTTACTTACATAATGTGAAATACAAATTTGTGGGTGTCTGAACATATTTCTACATGGAATAGTTTTCTCCAGGGCGATGCCTATTCCTGCATACCTTGCACCAGGGTAGGGTGACTTTCTTCAAAGGGCACGATGCTCTTGAGGACAAATATTCATGAAATAGGGGACAATGTTCCTTATCATGGCCTTCTGATCTGCATATGGTACACTAGATGTCTTCTCTTTTGTCCTTTCCCTTGTCTTTCTTCATATCTGTTACACATGATTTTGGTCACTCTGGTGATGTCTTAACAATGGTGTATTCAGGCTCCCAACAAGGACTTTTTGCCTGAGAAAAGTGTCCCTTCTCTCCTTCCAAAAAACTTATTTTTAAAGTGAGTTCGCAAGTTTCACATGGCCTAGGGTGCAAGAATCCCTGATTCTCGCAGGCCACTTACACCTAGGGTGTGAACTTCTCGCAGTTTTCTCCATACATAGGGTGTGAACCTATTTTAAAGCTTGGAAAAGAGAAGAGGTCTCGAGGGTTCTAGAAGGGAATCTTCTAGAAGATGAGTTGGAATTCGTATGGTTGTCATTTTACTAACTTCTTAGATTTTATGGGATCATCCTCATCCATGTAACCATCTCTCCTTCTCCTATATATTGAAAGGTTTCTCATGGAAAAGGTTAAGCAAGATTGAATGAATAATTGGTGAAAGAATTGTGTGAAGAACCCTGCTTGGACAGAGTCTTGAAGGCTCTAGTTGGTTTATCAAGAGGAATTGGATCTTCTTCATGCAAGTACAAATCAAGTGTGTGTTTTGGAACCAAGGGTCACTGAAAGGAATCTTGCGACATCAAGGCGATCAGGTTGTATCTTCTACTTTCAATTAATATGATACAACAACATGTCCCTTTCCCATAAAGTCACTTTAACTTTATTGTGTAATTCCTTAATCATATGCATAAGTTGACATTGAATAATTTTTTCTATCTTCACTTTGGTTGGTTTGTGTTGTCTTGGTCTTGACCTCATGAGAGCACCGGAGTGAAGAGGGAGAAACAAATACCTAAGGAAGTGATATAAAGGTATGTCACTTATTCCTCCTTATTAGCAGATTCAATGATTGCAACTTAGGGAAAGAGTCATGTCCTGTCTTGTTTTGTTCTAGATCCAGGTGGATCTAGGGAGATCTGTTAGTGTCCACACCTATCGATTAGTTCGATAACAATATCCTCGACCTGCAAAGACAAACTAGTTATCTGACTTAAGATTTGGGACATACATGAGATGGATTCTCCCATAGGGGATGATTCAAGCTTCATGAAAATATCCAATGCCTTAGACTCCGAAGAAATATTCTATTGCATCAGAGGAACTCTGATCTGTGGTAAGAGGGAAAAAATGAACCATTCCTTGTTCTGCTCATGTGGGATCTTAAAAGTTAACCAACATGTTAAGGTCTTGAATCTCTGATCGAACTCCCAAATAGGTTTGGCTACCTTTTGCTTGATCTCTTTCAGCTCTTTAATAAATTGTGACTCTAATTTGGGTTTCTTGAACTCTGCAATCAATTTGTTATTAATATCATTCAGTGGCTGAGATTGTGAAAGTCCTTGGACAAGCTTCATGTACCAGCTCAGTGCGCAATCTCTTAGAGTAGTGTTGAACTGGGTTCTTTTAATAGCTTCGTCGGTGAAATTTTTAATATTCCATACGACTTCGCACATAAACCAATGTTGATCGGGATATTCAGATCTATATCCCCTAATGATAGGGAGCCTCATCTCATCTACCATAGAGCTTCCTAGGTTTCCTGTCTGAGTAGATGTTGAACTGCTAGTAATAGTACTATGAGGACTCTGGTGGTTCTGACTATTCTGATTACATAGTGTTGCTGAAACAATAGGAGGATTAATAGTGCTAACTTCAACACTTAGTGTAGTTCCTGAGGTTTTTGGATCATCCTGGCGAGGTTCTTTAGCTTTTCCTTCCTCTGTCCTAGTGGGTTCTGAATTCTCTTCGTTTGTCAAATCTGCCTCTTCTCCACTGTAGAATCCCTCGTCCCCGTAGTTCTCCTTAAACAAGTTCGCAAGAGGAACTTCTCTGAATTCTCTTCCACTACGCGTATGTCCAGCTTCTCTATCGTTGTCACTGTTCTAATTCTTGAACATTAGATTTTATAGATCCAACCAATCTACTATATATTCAGGATGTTCTTCTCATGTTAGAGAATCTTGATTCTCAACTTCAAAAAATGTAAAATTTTTCCTCTGGGTCCCTTGAAAAAATATCTCTCAGCTTAGATATATGACTTTACTCTGTCAACAACAAACTCAGTGATGTACCCTCCAATGGTGCTATCGAACCAGGGATCTACTACTCGGGATACGACATTATCGACTCTCTTGATCTTCTGGATTAGCGCTGACGTCCAAGGCACAAGAGGTCTAGATCTGATCACGAACTAGGTATCTGCTAACCTGGCTAACCACTCATATAGCTCCTGATGGATTCCTCCAAAGAAAATCTCATGTATATCAGTGAATATATATCTTCCTAACCAGTCGTCTGTACTCAAATTAGGGTTCTTGTTTTGGGCTTCAACGAAGTCCTTCTCTTGATCGTCTATCCACTTCTGAATCTCTGTCTTCGATGGAAACCACCTTGAAATTCCCTCAAGAAGATTTTGGTCCTGACAACGGAACCATTTGTTGGCACAGGGTCAGACCTAGGGTTCGGCTCCAAGAGTGCACCCACAAGCCTTAGCTACTAGCCCTTTCGGCAACACCTATGAGTCAGATGCAGTCTCACCCAAAGAAACTATGAGGGGGTTGCAGAACAAAGATGTCTACAACCAAGAGGAATATCAAGTGGATCAATTATCAGAACAATATACCATGCATATATCACTTATCAACCTATATCTACTCCGCACAGCTATAGATCGGATCTAACACAACAATGCAATAATAGTATATCAACGACAAAGAAAAGAGTATCAATCACACACACGACACAAAATATATGTGGTTCACCCTCTCTCTAGGGATACGTCCACAGAACTGTGCATATGATATATTAAGATAAAGAATATAGTTCTTATTTGCACTCTCAGCTAGCAGATCTTCTTTCTTCTCCTCTCTTCCTCTCCCCTTCCTGTGCACCCAGCTGTAGGACTTGACCTTCACACCTAGCTGAAGATCTTACAATACTAGAAGGCTCTCACACTTAGCACTTCTCTCTCACATAAAAATAATCACTCATAACAACAATACAACTATATCGAACTCCATTTTCTCATCTAGGTTCTTATTTATATAGTACAATAGCTCACCGTCAGCCTTAGGTCGAAACCTAGGTGTCAAAATCCTAGATATCAAAACCCTATATGTATAATACCCTAGGTCAACTTGACTCGCATTTTCAGGGCCTCGCCAACCTATATTTCTGTCCTTCTCGCACGGTGCTCCAAATCATCCAATGGTGGCTTTTTCCACTTGTTGAGTTGTCCACGATCCTTCTTCCTTGTTGATCTGTCATCCTCGATCTCCTTGTTCAACAACTTTCTCCCTTTTACTCTACTATTTTTCTCACTTCGATCCAGTGACAGTCACCGTGTCTTCCATGAAGTTCACATTTTTCCTTTTCTTCCTTGATCTTCGCTTGCTTCCTTACCCAAGGGCCAAAAATTCACCCAGGATCTTTCTAGTAAAGTGAGTTATCCAAGATCCATAACTTAACCGCTTTAAGCTTTAGGAATATGGCCTTGGTATTAATTACACCTGGAGGGTCCTAGAGATTCTTTAATACATAGATGATGTCTGCATACCATGGTGAATCGACAAACTCTTGAGACACCTACGCAGTTGTTTCCTCCTGAGGACTCCCTGACAGATCAACAATGGAATTGATTCCCAAAACATCGTAGTCTGACTGCACCATTAATTTCACAAGGCCCTGACGCTTAATTAATTTCGTAGGCTTAATCTCTAGGTCGTATTCTAGAATGGTCGCTATCCATTTACCTCTCCTCCCTTCAGGGTTGGGTTGAGTCAGGATATCCTTAACTGATTTGTTGGGCACATAAGCAATAACGTGGGAGTGCAATATGTACGTCCTGAACTCCTTTAGGGATTTTACTAAGGCGTATTCTTTCTTTTCAATAATGTCATATCTTAGTGGATCATCCCTCAGCGTCTAGCTGAAATAGGCTATGGGTTTCTCAAATTTATGCTCATCTTTCTGCAAAAGCACACCGACAATTGTATGCTATGAGGTGAATGAAAATAGGATGAAATCTCTCATGAAGTTTGGACTGGCTAAGACATGAGATTTAGTCAGCACCACCTTGATATATTCGAATGAATTCTTGGCTTCTAGGTTCCACTTGATCTCGTTCCCCTTTCTAAGCATGCAGGTGATATGTTTTATAATCTATGCCAGGTTAGGGATCAATCTCCTCAAGAAGTTTACTTTTCCTAGGAAATATTGTACTTCCTTCTTGCTGCACGGAGTATCAATTTTCAGTATTCCTTCAACCCTACCGGGGTCTATATTAATGCCTTATTTCGATATAATTTACCCCAACAACTTCCCTTCTTCCACCCCGAAATGTGATTTCTTTGGATTTAGCAATATATCGAACCTCCTGCACTCCTAGAAAACTTTCTTCAATTGCTCGAGGTGTTTTTTGTTGGAGGAAGAGTATACCATGATGTCATCTAGATAAATCACAATGAGGTTGTCCTTTCCATCGACAAATGCGATGTCCATTTCCCTCCGGAAAGTGGCTCTAGTGTTCATCAGGTCGAAAGGCGTCTTGGCATACATGAACGTCCCTTAAGGAGTCATGAAAGCCATTTTTTCTCTGTCGTCTGGGTGGACCATGATCTAATTATACCCCAAAAAACCATCCAGCATGGACATCTTCTGGGACTCCACCACCTTTTGTAGGATATAGTCCATTTTGGGGAGAGGGTGGTGGTCCTTCAGGGACATTTTGTTCAAGTTTTGAAAGTCTTTGCACAGTCTTATTTCGCCGCTCTTCTTTCTTACAGGTACCAAGTTAGCTACCCATTTGAAGAATCTTAAAGAAATGATATTCTTAGCTTCGAACAATTTATTTACCTCCATTTCGATCAGAGATAGTAGCATGGGATTTATCTATACTAGCTTTTGCTTGAAAGGATTTCGGTCTTTTTTGAGAGGGATAACATGCTGGATTACTTTGGTGTCATACACCTTCAAATCGTCATAGCTCCAGGTGAAAACGTCAAGGAAATCCTTCATGAGCTTGACATAGTCCTGCTTGACCTCTGGAATGAGCGTTTTTGATAATTTGATTAATTTCAGGTTCTCCTCAGTCCCGATGTTGTAGTCTTTGACATCATCATCGTTTGCAATGATCTTGGGATTTCTGGCCATGTCATTTTTGTCGAACAAATTTTCCAGTGACACTAACCCCTTTGGGATGATGTTATATTTCAGTTGTACTATGTCCCTTCCCACTATCTAGTTCTAGAAAGGGTCGTCATCACTGCATTCATCCAAGCTCCCATCTTCGTCACAACAACATTCATCGTCAATATTTGTATTAACAAACTTGTCGCTCATTTGGAGAAACCTCTCCACCTTCTTGTCGTCTTTAAGCACCTGCCAGTATTTGATATTATCAGTCATTGTCGGCCTATGTTTGAATTCAATCTCATATTTTGTGTTTGGGAAGATGTGGATTTTAAAAAATGTGGCTGAGGTGGCTAACGCATTGGCGATCTGATTTTTCTCCCTTGGGATAGAAGATAGATCATACTCTGAAAATTCTTCCAGGAGGTCCAATGCCAAGTTTCTGTACACTCTCAACCTGGGGTGTTTTGTTTGATATACACATTTAACCTAGTTTATGACTAGTTTAGAGTCTTCGTGCACTGCTATCCTCTTTGTCCCTAGTTCTTTCAACACCTTCAGACCCAAAATCAGTTCCTCATATTCAACCATGTTGTTTATGCATTCAAATGTGAGCTTGTATGAGCACATCTTCGCTCCCACTTCAGGGGGGCTTACCCATACGTCGACCCCTGCTCCTTCCTTTCTAACAGCTCCATCAAAACTCATGTTCCACATCCCATTTTATGCGTGGTATTTTGGGTCGGTGCACTCTGATGCTTCCCGTGCGGTTTCCTCGTTGGCTATCATGATGGTTGTCCACTCTTCCTCTTCAAAACTCAGGTCATTGTAGAATATGGAAGAACCTACTTCAGTGTCGATGGAGTATATGGGGTGGTTCTTTGGCTGTGTTTTGCTTCTTACCATGTATTTCAGTAACACTTCTTTGTACAACCGTCTGTCCTAGCCAAAAATAGGAATGGTGGCATATGACATGTCTATTTGCATGGTCCCCTTTAACTTCGCATCCCACGATCTAGACAACAACATGAAAAACTTAGGGGGTGTGTCCGCCATGACCACATCCATAACCATGTTCTTCGAAGAAATTTGGGCTAATGACATGACCAAGTCCTTGATGAGACCCAAGCACTTGAATTTCCTTGAATCAAAAGAGAAAAGTTCCCTATACGCCCTAGTGATATCCAAACCCAATTCATCCATGATCACCTTTGGCATGAGGTTGTGAGACACACCGGAGTCCACCATGGCATTATGCAGGGTCATGCCATGAAATTTTAGACTAATGTAGAACGAAGGGACATCCTTAGTATCACTTGTCTCTTCAATGCACAGACCAAACAAGATAGCAGGGTGATCATCTTGGACATTCAAAGCATCAGGGGTCCCTCCCATCTTAAACATTTTAATAATTTGCTCCTAATACTCTCCCTTTCTCATAATCTCATTGAACATAACAAAGATTTTTATTTTAGACATTTCATGCTCAAAGTTAAAAGGGTGACAATATTTCTCTACCTCTTTTCAACCTGCTTCTCAGCTTTGTTCCGAAGTTTTCTTCAGGGACTCCTCCTTCGAATTTGTCTTCTCCGTCACATCCTTGGTCATGTTGTCTGGCCTCGATTGACTTGTGGAAGGGGTGTCCACCGGAGGTTTCCTTATGGGATTTGTCTTCTGAGACTCGGTAGACACTTCCTTGCTCATGAGGTTATATTTTTTCTGAAATTGCATGATGGTGTTTTGATAACCCTTTCTGAACTCTTATGTTTCTTAGGAGAGTGTATCATTAGTTTCCCCAATCCATGCATCATCTATCTCCATCATAAAATTGTCATTTTTTCTCATGTACCGATCATGCTCACCCTTGGTTAAAAACACGCATGGGTTCTTGTCAACACAACAGTGTGTTATCACACTAAGTTGCTTTGGGTGTTTTAGTTTTCTTTCATTTTTTCTAAGCCTTATATTTTAATTTTTAAAATTTCACCCCTTCTAAATTTGTGTTTCTTAGTGTTGGGGACCTATAATCATAGGTAACTTGATTCTTTGGCTGTTGATTTGGCGTTTCTCCCGTGATGAATACATTTGGCTCGGTTGATTCCCTTTTTCCCCTCTATCCATTTTCACCCGATCCTTCATCACCCTGTTGCATCCTTCATCCACCTCTACGCCACTCACTCCCTTTGTCCATTTGTCCCGTTGATTACCTTTGCCCGCCATTCATCCCTGCATAAAAAAAATTAGGCTAAAAGAACGATAGATTAATAACATTAGTAATAAAATTAGTACAGTTAATTTAATTAAAATATGTTAGACTAGTTATTAATTAATTAATTAATTAATAATTAAGTTAGTTGTTACATTAATAATTAGGTTAGTGTTTATTAATTAGACATTAAATAAAACAAAACAAGTTAAAATACATAATATAATAAAACAAATATAAACTAAAAAGAATTAAAAATGAAATATTAAATAAAACATAAAACAATTAAAAAAAACAACACGTAAACAAACATATAATAAAACATTAAATATAAGAATTAAAAATATAAAATATAAAAAAAAATAAAACAAACGGAAAATTAAAAAGAAAATAAAAAATATATTAAAACAAAACAAAAAAAAACATGTCAACTTACCTCCCGTCGCATCACATCCCAAATAAAATTAAATCAACGGCCATAAATAATATCGGACCCCCTTGCCATCCGAACTTTAACGAAGGGGGTCTAATATACGTGGTTTCCTAATACCACTCCCAGACACATGGAAGCTTCACAAGACACCAAAAGCCCCCCCAAAACCCACTTTCCAGCTTGGGGGGGGTTCGGAATACCAACTTTCCCCCAAAAACCCGCTTGCGCAACGTTTTTGACCAGTCGATTTCCGAAGGAGATTACGGGAAAATGAAGACATATTTTAAAAAACCGAGAGAGGTTTTTTTTAAGCACGGTTTGAAGAAAAAAAAACTCTTCCAGATTGTGCATAGGTGCCATGATCAGGGAGAATCAAATCCATCTTCGAGCCCTATTGTTTCAGTTTTTCATTTTCCTGTTTCAATCCTGATTTTGTGGGAGTTGTTTCGACAAACTGGAGATGAAATTGAAAAACATGAAAGAGGTTTTTGTCTGTAACAGGATCATATAAAATAAAATCCTTCATTGTTTTCTCAAGTTTCAACATTGAAGAGAAACATATGTTTGAGAGTACCCCTATTTCAGCAGATTCGACCAAATTTGCAGTTCAAAAGTTTTTGGGATTTACTTGCTATTTTCAGCTAGGAGGATCAAATTCGATCTCCTGCGCCTAAGGATTGTAATTTTTATTTATATCCATGTTTGTAATATATTATGGGTTTTAACACGACCGGAAAATGAGAATTCATTGTTGTAATCATCTCATAGAGCCATATTCCATAAAAACAATATTACAGTTACATGATTCCTGTGTGATTATGCTGGTGAGGTTTTCCTCTATGTAATTATGTTTTCCCTATTTTTCATATGTATTTATTTCTCTATTTTTTTAAAGAGTGTCAGGATTAGTATTTGTTTAAATACACCATGTTCCTAGTTTAGAGAAATGTTAATTTTTTCTACCTAAAGCTCATTCCCAGGATTCGTAACTGCCTTGTTATGATCTGATTCGATCCCTTTTTCTTCTTGACCATTTACCAAAATTTAAAGGATCCAACACAGTTCCTACCTTGCCCTATAAAATCCGCTATAGACCCTTCTTTTATTGGATTAAATCTCTTTGACCCCATTGCCTAATGGCCTTTTTCTCCTGCTCCAACCAAACCATTTAAAAACCAAATACCAATATATCATATGTAGCCTAATATCTATTCAAACAAATCTATATCAAACAAAGAGATCCCTCTCTGAGTCTGGAGGGCTAGATCCAAGACTCAAAGTGGTTTTGATGTTGTCTATGTGACTTCCTTCACAACATTGGGCAAATTACAGAGTGATAATAGTTAGGACCCCCTTGATAAATAAAGTGGTTGAGTCGTGACTTAGGTATTGATCCTCATGTGAATTTTCACCTAGGACTTTTTTTGTTCATGACTTAACTTTGTTTTCCCCTCATGATTTTCCACAAGGATCAACCCTCTCCACGAATAGATTGATTTGATACACCATTTTCCTCAATCATGACCTTGTAGACATGCCTTGTTGTCCTTGCTTACCTGTCCAATCAAAATTTGAACTGGAGCGGTGCCCACTCATCAGGCATTTCCATAGCGCCTTTCCCGTTCATCATGTTTCCACCACGATTTATGATTACCATGACTGATGTCATGTTCCTTGTTTTAAGCGCCAGTAGTTGGTTAAAATATACCTTCAAGATCTCATATTTACGAGCCCTATTAACGGTTTGTGATTTGAAAATTCAAGAGTGTTGCGCTGCACAAACTCACCTTTCTGACCAGGTGACAACAATGTGACTAGATCTGATGCCAAGGTAGATTCAGAGGCTGAAATGTTCGTGACTTCATCCTAAAATCTCACCGAAGCTTCAAAATAGTGTTTACTCCACAGGTATCTCATGTTGCCTCCTCTACACATTAATTTTCACATAGAATTAGTGCTCAGAGTTTGGTTTATTGGGCTTGCACAGTTGTAAGAGGTTCTCCTTTGCATCATATCCTTGTCTCCTCTCATTTCAAACCTATGAAACTTCACTACCCGTATGTCAAAGTCTGATGCATCCACCCACCATAGCTATCGAGCTTACAACACGTAAACAGTCTATCCTATGCATATGCATCACGCTACCCAGAGGCGTTGCTTAACCTCACCGTGTCTCCTCTGCTTCCTTTGATTTTTGAGTTAAGTGTGTTTACCCAGATACAAAGAGGCAATTGCAGAGTACTCTCTCATTGTTTAAACTTTCAATACCTGTACAAATCTAAGGGTGTGAATTACACAGTCAAGTATTGGCTTACTAGAACCAGTCTGTTTTAAAGGGTCAACTTTGTACATTTGAAGCTCAATTTTAAGTCCTCTTAGTCAT
Source organism: Picea glauca (assembly GCA_000966675.3). Classification (NCBI taxonomy): domain Eukaryota; kingdom Viridiplantae; phylum Streptophyta; class Pinopsida; order Pinales; family Pinaceae; genus Picea; species Picea glauca. The sequence continues at coordinate 221,045 of JZKD02S0553003.1, forward strand.
TACTACGCCATAAGCCACAAGAATCTCTCATTGTAAGCTATGGAGACTCTTCAGATGAAGAAGACACACAAAGGGGGCAAGGTGGTTAGAACTAAACTTGTGGATATGCATCTTTTTTATACAGAGCCCATGGTAAGAGAGGTTTTTCAAAGAGTGGGATGCCTTTCTTTCTGTCAGAATATGAAAAAGGGACATCCTAAGGTAACAAAGTAGTTTTCCTTACATTTTGATGGCAGGAGAACCAAGCTATGGGATTTAAAATTTGACGTGACTGAGGCCTCTATTTAAGCTGCAATGAGAATCCTTATCCCAGGTTGAAAGTTGTTTAAATCCATAGCTTTGAGGTCAGCCTATGCTAAAGATTTTCTCAATCTTGAACATCAAGCCAGTGACTTGTCTAAAGGTGTGCCAAAGAATCGATTGATTGAGTAGTTTGACAATATACTAAAGATCATCCAGAGATACTTTACATGTGAAGGGAGGTTTAACACATTGTACCAGTACCACATAAGGCTTCTGCTGCATTTTACTGGTAAAGTTGAAATGAATATTCCCTACTATTTGTTGAGGAGCATAAGTAAGATGTCAGACAAGATTCAATCCAAGTCTAAGGATGTGGATACTAACATCTTCCACTCTGGATTGATTAGAATGCTAGTCTCCGAGGAATTGGATAAGAAAGAGATTTCATGGGAACATTTTGTTGTTTCTTCTCACTTCAAGTTGGATATAACACCTACTCCTCAATCATAGAATTCAAGTCCTTTATCACCCACCAATGTTGTTAAAGTAGGAACCAGTAGGAAGAGAAAGGGCAGAGATCCTGTTCAAGTTTCATAGGTCATCAAGGAGGTCACAGTAACTGAGGAGGAAGCTTTTCCTTCCCCACAGAGAGATTTTTGACCACCTCCTCCACCAAGGTTAGAAGAGGTCCCTTCTTCTACCAAAACTACATCCAAGAAAGGGAAGAAGCTAAACTTCCCCTCTTCTCCTCTAGGAGCCAATACAAAGGGAAGACGACCACCAGATAATCAGTTCCCAAAGAGGTTTTTGAAGAACAGTCCCTACTAGAAATCCCTGAACAAAAGAAGAAGGGTAAAGGAATTGGAAAGCCTATGGAAAGGAAAGAAGAAACCCCTGTGCAAAAGAAGAAAGATAAAAGAAAGTCATCAAGAATCCTGATGAGGCAGACAAGGAAATTCCTATGTAGGGGGAAGAGGAGATCAAGAACAAGCCTGTTGAGACTGTGCATGCCACTTCTCCACCTGATAGTCATACATTCAAAAGATTAATCAGGCAATTTAGGAAAGCAAGGAAAGAGGTGGCTCAGTTGAAAACATAATCCATGTTTGACAGAGCAAAGATGAATGAGCTCATGGATGGCTATAGTCACACCCTTGACTTGGCAAGGTTTTCAGCAAGAAAGGTCCAGCCCCTCCATAGGCAACTCAAGAAACTTTATAGACAGAATAGAGGTTTCCAGTATCAGAACAAGAAGCTCAAAGAAGAGTTGCAGGAATATCAAGATGAGGTGGCCCAAATAAATTTGCAGGTATTGGTTGAAGCTGTTATTGAAAAAGAGACACCAGCAGTCAAGGAGAGCATAACAACACTGAAGAGGCCTTCCATTTCTAAAAGGAAGAATTCTGATGTGCCAAATGAAGATCCTCCTTCTATAAGAAAGAGTGTGATGTTGAGTGTCAGGGTAATGAAATAGTTGGTGAAAGGTGAGCCCCATTTTTTAGGATGGTTCCTTTTTGGGAAGATAAACTGTTATTGAAATATTACCTCTGCCACCTATACAGGATTCTAAGTGATTGTTGTTCAAAGTTTTGAGTTTTTATGAAGATCTAACTCCTTCAACAGTAAGAATGCAGACATTCTGTAGCACTATGGTGCTACGGAATAGTCTATTTTGGTGTTCCACTGGTGTGCTACCCACAATGTTGCCAAATCACCTGAAGATAATGGGATTGATACTACTCAAAGCTACTACTTTCTTTGCATATGTTCAAGATGGAGGTGCTGCATTTTTTACAACACTACCTAAAATTTGCACAGAGACACACAGTGGCGCTACCAAAATTTGCTACCTAATATCTCGCAGAGACGAAATGTGCACATATACATACCACAGTGGTGCAACCAAAATTCTCTACCTAATATCTCACAGAGACGAAATTTGCACAGAATACGCAACACAGTGGCGCTACCTAAATTCGCTACCTAATAACCACAGAGGCCAAATTTTTCATAGGGGATAAGAAAGTTTGGTGCTACCTTTTCTACTTATCAAGTTTTGGAGTGCGCTACTCAGAGTTGTACCCAAAGAAGCTACCAACAAACTCCATGGATCTAGGAGGGTCAAGATAACAACTTTTTGGATAGTTGATGATGGAGAATATTGCAGAAACAATAGGTGGCATCATGATGACAACAACATGCTCCTGGAGGACACATGACAAACAAGGAGTTTCATAGCAAAAGGGAATCAAGTCAGTTTTAAGATCGGTTGGATTAGTCACCAACATTTTCCTATTTTATAGCATAGGTTGTTAGTCAAGTTTTTAGATGAAATATATTCTTAGAGATTTTCAAGAGAAAGAGGCCATCTCGTACCTCCAGTTGTTTCCTTCCTTTTGTTATAAATAGATAGATGAAATGATTTAGTTGGTCCGAGTGGTCGAGCAGGGCTCCCTTATACTGTAATATTTTGATGAAGTTATTATGAACTGGTGATGTACTTGATTTGAGCTATATTAGTTAATAGAAATCAACTTCTCTTTCTAGCTTATTTGCTTCTGATGCTAAAGTGTTTATGCTTTGAATGATTCACATGAATGGTTGTGGTGATATGATGGTGTAGGTTTTATTATTATGTTATGATGATGTTTCTTTAGTGTCCATAAGTTCTGAACTCAAGAAGATCTTGTGTTAAGATCCTTTCTTCCTTAGGTTGTTTGCAGACCCGATGTTTACAACAACCTATACATTTCTCTCACTAAAGTCTTCACTCTATCCATACTTACTCTCATTTATTGATTGAAGTTAGTCAATACCTTGATTTCTCGTGCACCCTGGCCCTAATTTATGATTTGGAATGTTATCATCATGAGTCTTATCCATTTGACCACTCATAACTCCTTTACATTCAAATATAACCTGATGGGTACTGGGCTTGCCTTCCATGCAATCTGAAGGTGATTCCTAGTGCTAACATTTTTGGCGCTATTACCAGGGAACGATTTGAATACTTTTACCTAGGATAGAATGACAACGCTTACTAGTTCTCAAGGTGCATTGGGACTTAGTATTTTGAAGATTGCATTTTTCACCTGGCAACTCCATTGATTCAGCTCTGGCGCATAAAGGAAGACATACGAGATCAAATACATAGATACCTTTGGTTCCACCTCAGGCTAACCCATAGAATATAATTAAGAAGGGAAAATCTTCTCAAAAAAAAATTTCTACCGCTGTTACAAGTGCTTCTCGTCAGTTGCCTGATTCCACTCTTTATACTCTAGTTGTTATATCAAGTAAGCTTTCTTTACCTTCTACTGAAATATCTAAGAAACTTGATTTTGAAGAGTTTCATGTTGAATACTCTGCCCTTGAAACTGACTTGAAAGAAGAAATCATTGACATTCTTTCTTCTCCCGACATTGAAAAGTGTTCATCCTTGATAGTATTGAATATTTCCCTACTTTAGGATTTTCTACCCCTCCTTCTGTTAAAATCTCTGCCTCCAAAGGAAAAGAAACTTCATCTCTTTTAAAAACCTTTCCATCTTCTTCTGAGACTCATCCTTCTACTGTGAAAACTGAAACCCCCCCTTCATACTTTCCTTCTTCCCCTAATATTCACACAATTAAGTCCCTTTCTCCTCCTTGTTCACTAAGAGTACAAAACCAAATGGCAGTTTTTAATTCCCCTGCAAATAGAATGGATTCCATAGTAGCTACAAGATATGCCCCTCTTGTCTTACCCCAGCCAGTGAATTCTCTCCCTCCTGGAGATTATGTGAAATACATGCCCAAATTCACGGGATAAGAAGATATAACTACTGAGGAACATCTTGCTTCTTCTTACAACTATGTAGACAATCAAAACATTAAAAATGAGGACGCGTGGATGAGAGTCTTCGTCCAAAGCCTTTTTGGTGAGGCTAGGAAGTGCTTTAGGGGTTTGGGCCCTGGATCCATTAATGGAATTGAGGCATTGCACAATGCCTTTTTGAGGCACTATGGAGACAAAAAATAATTTTTGTATTATATCACAGAATTTGGATCCTTAAAAAGGAAAGAGGGAGAATCTGTCTCCGACTTTTCTAAAAGATTCAAAAAAATGTACAATAAGATCCCTGCCGAAATGAAGCCCACAAAAACCTCATCTAAAATTACTTACGTCGGTGCCTTTGACCCCGAGTTTTGCCTTTTACTTAGAGAAAGAAGATCAACCTCCTTGGTTCATATGCAAGATGCTTCCTTGGAGGTGGAATCCAATATAGTGGCATCAAATAAGCTCAGGGGGAATTCTGATAGGGATAGGAGAAAAAACAAATCTGAAGCTTCAACTTGTGACTCCCATGTTTTCCATTCTCAAGTAGATGAGCTAACCAAATTAGTAAAATCCCTTTCTACTGAGATTGAGAAGTTAAAATCGGAAGGGAAACAAACTTATAGAAATGCTCAACACACTAAAAATAGGGGTAACTTCAGGAGGCCCAACAATGATCCTCATATCCTTCCAAGAGACCCTAGAAACCGAGACAGAGAGTGCCAAAGATTACAAACTCCTTTACAAAACAATCTTGTTCTTGATGAAGAAGGAGAGGAAGAAGAAGATGATCCTGATATTCATTTCTTGGGTGATACATCGCCATCCCCTCACTTGACTCAATATTCATATGAACAATCATTGATGGACCTGCAAATCAATGAATTAAGTAAGGGAGAGAAAGAAAAGATAATTCCTTCTAGATATAATCTGAGGTCTAAAAAGAATGAGGAAAAAACTGATGTTTCTGACTAGCCAACCCAAAAGGAAGAATCTGCCAAAACTGTGATAGTTGGCAGCACGAAAAAAGAAAGTCAAAGCCCCAAAGTACTGATCATAAATCCCACCCCTGAGCCCAAAGAGATCCTGAAATACTCACCTCCTTTTAGTTTTGAAAATGAGATCCAAAAAATCAAGATTCCTGTACCCTTTTTAGAACTGATAAAAAATGAAGAATTTAAAAAGTACCTCTCCAAAATGCTACAACCCGAATCTTCTCTAAATGCCACTGATTCAATAAATCTGCAAGATAAAAATCCAGCAGTGATTTTAGGCCCTTTGATAGAAGACAAATATGATTCATCCCCTCCCTTCTGTACTTCTCTGAATATACATGATAAGGTGCTGCATAATTGTCTCTTGGATTCAGGGGCATCCCACAATCTCATGCCAAAAACTGTTATGGATGAACTTGGATTAGAAGTCACAAAAACCTATCATGACTTATATTCTTTTGACTCTAGGAAAGTAAAATTCCTGGGGGTCATTAA